>JBAIZL010000102.1:615000-627500 GCA_036971475.1 Prosapia bicincta
ACGGTTGTACAATAGAGGTTTCGACGACAACCAGATGGGAGCAAGAGAAAAATTCATATACACCTTTGTATTTATATCTATGGGAAAGTGAAGACGGTCCAAAGCGCTACACTTAGAACATTAAGATACTCAGTTCGAAACCGATTTATACCCCTAAATTTTTATAATTTAACTATTGAATAAATATTTGAAAAACTATATTAACATCAAGTGTCCCCCCTACAAGTTTAAAAAATTGTATTTGAAATTGATTGGACGAATAAAAACTTATTTTATGAACAATTGAAAATGTGTACAAGATATATATATATATATATATATATATATATATATATATATATCAGGAAAATGTGAGGTAATAGAAGATATTTAGTAAGGGAATTTTTTCATAGCATCAATTTACTATAAAACTGGGCAAAACAGAACTGCAAATTTAATTCGTTTGAGTTGTGTGGTATCATTTTTGTTAATTAAAAACATTTTTTCATGAACAAAATATTGCATTGTGTTATGTAGAGATTATTTTAAAGTTAATTTGATAAGAAGTATTATGTTTAAATATTTTAGAGTATTCCACTCACTTATTCACGTTATCTTTAACAATTAATGAATACAACACACTTGTAGATGCCAAAACGTGTGCTTTGCTACATGAAGTAGGAGTATGTTGCGAAACAATTTATTACCTAATGAGCTTGTTCTTAATTGGTTTAATTTGGACAGATGTCAGATGAAAGATAATATACTTGTTGTGTTTTAATGCTCTCAAGTAACCACATTGAGCAACAGGTGCAGTACTATAACATCCCTAACTATTAATGATTAGACATTAATAATATAGAATCAAGCCTAGAGATATAAGATGGAATTGTTGCATTGAATGACCATTCCGATCCAGGCGAATTGTAGGTTTGTATCGGTGAATTTAGTTTAAAGGGGGAAAGGAATTCCACAAAACCAATTCTTGACTTCAACAAAATAAAAAGACATTATTTCAAGAAAGTCAGATATTTTTATTAGTGGCAGATACAAAATTCAATAACAACATGAAGGAAATTCGGGAACAGTAAGTAATATGAATGTCCCATTTAGAATTTAAGGAAACAAACATCACACTTAGAGAGTGTAAAATAAACAAAACTTACTTTTGAGTTTAGACATTACTAACAATAAGTTTCTATTCTTTAGAAAAATAATACGACACAAGAAAATATCTGTAATGTTACTTTATATTTTGCTAGATTTATCTGAAAATTTAAAACATACAATCAGAACATGATGATTAGGAATCCAAAATTTTCTTCTAGCAAAATTAATATTACTTTAAAATGCAGTACTAAAATCGTAACTAACCAATAATATTATATTTGTATATATAAACTCACAATTCTTGATATCAATAAAAGACGGTTATATATGAGTCAATAACAATTATTATCAAGATAACGTCGACGTTTCGGCAGTTATTTAGCCATTTTCATCCGGACAATAATACTACGTGTAGTGTACTATAACTTCAGCAATAAAGGGCTGATGAAGATGATAAACGAGCTCTTGGCGTTATTTTGAAAAATGTTATTGCCGTTTATTAATATCAATAATATTATATTTGTATATATAAACTCACAATTCTTGATATCAATAAAATACGGTTATATATGAGTCAATAACAATTATTATCAAGATTAGGTCGACGTTTCGGCAGCTATTTAGCCATTTTCATCAGGACAATAATACTACGTGTAGTGTACTATTATCTCAATAATGGGCTGATGAAGATGATAAACGAGCTCTTGCCGTTATTTTGAGAAATGTTATTGACTCATGCATCATACGCCGTTTATTAATATGAATAATATTATAGGTGAAAAACGAATAAATATTTGCCAGAGTGTAATCAATGTGCTTCTTTCCTTTGTTATACACATTATGTTTTAATAATTTAATTTGTAGAATGAGTATAAAATTTGCACATGGTGTAATATTTGGAAATGCTTACACCACATTGCCTGGTGTAATGCGTGTTTTATTCGCTGTAATATTATTTTAGTTGTTTCAGATTTTCTTTATAACCTTGAGTAAACATTTGTTAAACAGCAAAATTATATCCAATCACTTTCTTCCGAACCACGAAGGGAATTCTACAGGTTTCGCCAATATGTGAATAATAGTGTTATAATACTAGAACAATGTAATTTTTATTTTAGGAATAGAAACATATTAAATTGTGGTCACAATGGTAGTGATTGAGAGCGGCAACGGACGGGGCAAAAAGATCCAGTCCCGGCACTGTGGCTCGCAGATAGCAATGATTAGCCTCAGGCCCGCACGAGAGCATTAAACAGTGTGTTATACTTGATTACCAACAAAGTGGTTCCCACAAACATGGGTTCGTGTTCAGGTAGATGCAACTTAGAGGGAAAGTATGCCTATAGTTAACCATGGTGAAACCCAGATGGGTCATAGCTTCAGTAAAACACAGTTTTGGGTGTGCACTTAGTGATAATAGGGCTTGGGATAATTCACAGATAGTTGGTGTTGGAGTAATCTGACGTCACATAACAGACCGCAGTTGCGTAGACACACAGACACACACACACACACACACACACACACACACACACACACACACACACACACACACACACACACACACACACTCAGACACACACACACACACACACTCAGGCACACACATACACACACACACACACACACACACACACACTCACACACACACACACACACACACACACACACACACATACACACACACACACACATACACTCACTCACACACACACACACACACACACACACACACACACACACACACACACACACACACACACACACACACACAAACACACAGACACACAAATATTTTACTACCTTTTCAATAACTTTCTATTGCAATTTTAGTAACACATTTTTACAAAAAAAGGTCCAACCCCAAATTTACTAGCCCCAAAATAAAAAAAAAACATTGCTTTCATAATGTTGTGTTATTACCTGAAGTAACATTTTTACGTCTGACCTATCGTTGCTCAATAAACCCCTTCTAAATAAATGCTCACGCTTTATCAGTTTAGACGTTGCATTTGTTTCTGTCTTGTATAATAAAAACTACAGTAAATATTAAGAACATAAGCACAATTAGAACTAAACTTATCAAGAAGAATGCACCTGGCATCGTCACAAAGGTCAGTTTGTACACTAGACTGTATATAGGGTAGACCAACACTGGCACCAATGCATCCGCCGCACCCAAGACACTGAGCACCTGGGCCAGCTCCCAGCTGTCGACAGTCTTGGACACTATCGCTCTGCCGACCGTATATACAGTCCCCTGCATCAAGTCCAAGACGGGGAAAACGTACAACTGCCATCGCTGCTCGGCCAAGAAGCACATGACTAGCACGTACACACTCTGCGTTACACACGCCACGCATCCAGTGGTGGCGTCAGATATCTTAAACACTTGCGAACACACGTAAACGGACGCAATGTTACCGATAAATAGGATAATAGATTTAAACGCTGAATAATATCCGAATTGCACTTCGTCGTAGTGAAACTTGTAGCGGAAGAATAAATATGTGGGTTCTCCGATGTACAGGGACATGAAGATTGGCGATAAAACCACCAATAATATCACTATAGACCGCCTATTACAACTCCGCGTTTTTAAAACTGTTTTTAATGAAAGAATAAACATACTTGGATCACAAATACCTTCAAAAGTTTTTAGTTTTGTTTCAGCAGAAGCGGTATTTTTAATCAGTATCACTCCTATGATCAACGTAACGATGTTAGCACCTAAGCACAATGCAAACATTTTGAAAAACCCAATTTCCATTCTTAAAACGCCTCCTAGCACAGTCCCTAATGGAGCTCCTATGAAGGTGACGGCTGACAAAACTCCTAGCCTCATTGTGCGCTGCTCTTCTTTGGTTATATCGCTCAAGTACGTGAATGAAGCAAACGCGAAACAAATGGGCCCTCCTCCCACTCCATGTAGTACAGCAGAAACCCCTGCGGTGACGGGGAGCGACATGTTCCAATAGTAAGCACTGATCATGGTGAAAGTGTTCGTAAGGATGTCCCCAATTATTGGCACAAAAAACAGCGGCCTCCTTCTTTTGCCATGTTTATCACTCCAAGCCCCCAGAAATATAATGACAACAACTGGCAGTGGATATTCCAAAAATGGCCTCCATACTCCGACATCAGAAATACGTTTCTGGGCTTGAACTTCGTCTGGACACGGTTGGCTGAACTCAGGTTCTGACTGACGGTTTGGGAAACATGCTTTTTGTATCAAAAGGTTTCCCGCGGCGTAAGTTGCGAGGGCGGACATTGTGAAGTACAAGAATATCAGAGGCTCGATTGAGATGCTCTTCCACATGATGCCACATTGTTTCCAAAGGTAGACCATGACTGAATAAACTCAAACAACTGAACTGAGAACGTGAGACCGATAACTAAGCAATGAGTCCTTTGAATCGCGTTATCATTATGTTACTTTATCATTAAAATTTCCATATCTTTTTAATTATTGCAATCTTAAATTTTATAATGATAAGTGTCCAAATAAAAATTGAGATGTGCTGACAATTATAAAACTGCTCTCATGATGCACGTGTATATTAAACAAAGATATTTCTAAACCAGACAGGAATTGTAAGCAATTACAGTAATGATATAAATCAAAGGGGAGATGTTTAAACAGAACTTCAATATTTCATGTTTTCTGGTATATTATTTTTTCATAACTTTATTTCAAACATTAGTTTGATTAATGTTTCTCTGCAAACATTTACAGACTAATAATTATAACAATAAACCACAATAACCCTTCCTACAAGTATGTAAACAATCTTGATGCACATTTCGCTAATACAGTTAGCATCATCAGAAGGTTTCACACAAACTGGGATGTAAGACTAAAGACCTATGACCTAGTAGATTGCGAAGGTCCGTAGAGCTCTCTAGTCACCGTAGGGTGTGGAGAAAGAGTCCTACTTGACAATTCAGTCACCTCTAATATTTCGAAATTAGAGAAATTTTCATACCGCTAAATAATTCAAAAGGGGCTTAACTTTGGAACATTCTGTTTTAAGGTACTTGCTTTAAGGTTGCTGTATTATTACGAAAATACAGATTTATTATATTGCATAGAACATTTAATTTGAATTATTCCATGAAAAACATTTTTATTAAGAAGAACCTTTTTGTACACAATACGGATTAGCCAATCCTGACAATATCAAAGAAAGAATGAGATAATGAAAGTAATACAGAGGAAGCGCTAATCTGGAATATCCTAGGTGTGATATTCGATTAGACTAGTCTCAATAGAAGGTAGCCAACCATTTGTCGTTATTGTGTGCATATGGTTCTTCAATGAATTGCGGCTTAAATATAAACTGACACCTAGTAAAGGAAAAAAAGAACTCCTACAGATAAAGGGAACTCCTAAAATCAGATGGAAATCTCTTACAGATAAAGGTAACTATTACAGATAATGGGGGTAGAGGGAACTCCTGATATCAAAGGGGAGACTCCTACATATAATGGTAACTCCTCTAGATAAAAAGAACTCCTACAGATAAAGGAAACTATTACGGATAAAGGGAACTCATAAAAAAGGGAGACTCATATAGATGAAGGGAACTCCTAAATATTAAAGGAATTTCTACAGATAAAAATAAAACCCCTGCAGATAAAAACAACTCCTAGATTTATAGGGAGCTAAAACTCCTTCAGATAAAGGGATTTGTTTAAATCAAAGGGGAGAATTCTATAGATAAAGGGAACACATATATATAAAGGGAACTCCTACAGATAAAAAGAACTTCTACTTTTAAAGGGAACTCCTAAAATAAAGGGGGAGAGATAAAGGGGAGACTCCTACAGATAACGGGAACTAGTACTGATAAAGAGAACTGCTACAGCTAAAGAACACTTCTACACACTAAGGGATCTCATACAGCTATAGATAGCTGATACAGATAAAGGGAACTCTTACAGATAAAGAGAACTCTTAAAACCAGAGGGAACTCCTAAAATCAATGAACAAGCTCCTATAGATAATGAGAACTCCTACAGATAAAGGACACTCCTACAGACAAAGGAAACTCCTACAGATAAGGGGAACTCCTCAAATCAAAGGGGAAACTCCTACAGATAAAGGAAACTCCTACAGATAAAGGGAACTCCTACAGACAAAGGAAACTCCTACAGATAAAGGGAACTCCTACAGATAAAGGGAACTCCTACAGATAAAGGGAACTCCTACAGATAAAGGGAACTCCTACAGATAAAGGGAACTCCTACAGATAAAGGGAACTCCTACAGATAAAGGGAACTCCTACAGATAAAGGGAACTCCTACAGACAAAGGAAACTCCTACAGATAAGGGGAACTCCTCAAATCAAAGGGGAAACTCCTACAGACAAAGGGAACTCCTACAGACAAAGGAAACTCCTACAGATAAGGGGAACTCCTCAAATCAAAGGGGAAACTCCTACAGACAAAGGGAACTCCTACAGACAAAGGAAACTCCTACAGATAAGGGGAACTCCTCAAATCAAAGGGGAAACTCCTACAGACAAAGGGAACTCCTACAGATAAAGGGAACTCCTACAGATAAAGGGAACTCCTACAGATAAGGGGAACTCCTCAAATCAAAGGGGAAACTCCTACAGACAAAGGGAACTCCTACAGACAAAGGAAACTCCTACAGATAAGGGGAACTCCTACAGACAAAGGGAACTCCTACAGATAAAGGGAACTCCTACAGACAAAGGGAACTCCTACAGATAAGGGGAACTCCTCAAATCAAAGGGGAAACTCCTACAGACAAAGGGAACTCCTACAGATAAGGGGAACTCCTACAGACAAAGGGAACTCCTACAGATAAAGGGAACTCCTACAGACAAAGGAAACTCCTACAGATAAAGGGAACTCCTACAGATAAAGGGAACTCCTACAGATAAAGGGAACTCCTACAGATAAAGGGAACTCCTACAGATAAAGGGAACTCCTACAGATAAAGGGAACTCCTACAGATAAAGGGAACTCCTACAGATAAAGGGAACTCCTACAGACAAAGGAAACTCCTACAGATAAGGGGAACTCCTCAAATCAAAGGGGAAACTCCTACAGACAAAGGGAACTCCTACAGACAAAGGAAACTCCTACAGATAAGGGGAACTCCTCAAATCAAAGGGGAAACTCCTACAGACAAAGGGAACTCCTACAGACAAAGGAAACTCCTACAGATAAGGGGAACTCCTCAAATCAAAGGGGAAACTCCTACAGACAAAGGGAACTCCTACAGATAAAGGGAACTCCTACAGATAAAGGGAACTCCTACAGATAAGGGGAACTCCTCAAATCAAAGGGGAAACTCCTACAGACAAAGGGAACTCCTACAGACAAAGGAAACTCCTACAGATAAGGGGAACTCCTACAGACAAAGGGAACTCCTACAGACAAAGGGAACTCCTACAGACAAAGGAAACTCCTACAGATAAGGGGAACTCCTACAGACAAAGGAAACTCCTACAGACAAAGGGAACTCCTACAGACAAAGGGAACTCCTACAGATAAGGGGAACTCCTCAAATCAAAGGGGAAACTCCTACAGACAAAGGGAACTCCTACAGATAAAGGGAACTCCTACAGATAAAGGGAACTCCTACAGATAAGGGGAACTCCTCAAATCAAAGGGGAAACTCCTACAGACAATGGGAACTCCTACAGATAAAGGGAACTCCTACAGATAAGGGGAACTCCTCAAATCAAAGGGGAAACTCCTACAGACAAAGGGAACTCCTACAGACAAAGGAAACTCCTACAGATAAGGGGAACTCCTCAAATCAAAGGGGAAACTCCTACAGACAAAGGGAACTCCTACAGATAAAGGGAACTCCTACAGATAAAGGGAACTCCTACAGATAAAGGAAACTCCTACAGATAAAGGGAACTCCTACAGATAAAGGGAACTCCTACAGATAAAGGAAACTCCTACAGATAAAGGGAACTCCTACAGATAAAGGAAACTCCTACAGATAAAGGGAACTCCTACAGATAAGGGGAACTCCTCAAATCAAAGGGGAAACTCCTACAGACAAAGGGAACTCCTACAGATAAAGGGAACTCCTACAGATAAAGGGAACTCCTACAGATAAAGGGAACTCCTACAGATAAAGGGAACTCCTACAGATAAAGGGAACTCCTACAGATAAAGGGAACTCCTACAGATAAAGGAAACTCCTACAGATAAAGGGAACTCCTACAGATAAAGGAAACTCCTACAGATAAAGGGAACTCCTACAGATAAAGGAAACTCCTACAGATAAAGGGAACTCCTACAGATAAGGGGAACTCCTCAAATCAAAGGGGAAACTCCTACAGACAAAGGGAACTCCTACAGATAAAGGGAACTCCTACAGATAAAGGGAACTCCTACAGATAAAGGGAACTCCTACAGATAAAGGGAACTCCTACAGATAAAGAAAACTCCTACAGATAAAGGGAACTCCTACAGATAAAGGAAACTCCTACAGATAAAGGGAACTCCTACAGATAAAGGGAACTCCTACAGATAAAGGGAACTCCTACAGATAAAGGGAACTCCTACAGATAAAGGAAACTCCTACAGATAAAGGGAACTCCTACAGATAAAGGAAACTCCTACAGATAAAGGGAACTCCTACAGATAAAGGGAACTCCTACAGATAAAGGGAACTCCTACAGATAAAGGGAACTCCTACAGATAAAGGGAACTCCTACAGATAAAGGGAACTCCTACAGATAAAGGGAACTCCTACAGATAAAGGAAACTCCTACAGATAAAGGGAACTCCTACAGATAAAGGAAACTCCTACAGATAAAGGGAACTCCTACAGATAAAGGAAACTCCTACAGATAAAGGGAACTCCTACAGATAAGGGGAACTCCTCAAATCAAAGGGGAAACTCCTACAGACAAAGGGAACTCCTACAGATAAAGGGAACTCCTACAGATAAAGGGAACTCCTACAGATAAAGGGAACTCCTACAGATAAAGGGAACTCCTACAGATAAAGGGAACTCCTACAGATAAAGGGAACTCCTACAGATAAAGGAAACTCCTACAGATAAAGGGAACTCCTACAGATAAAGGAAACTCCTACAGATAAAGGGAACTCCTACAGATAAAGGAAACTCCTACAGATAAAGGGAACTCCTACAGATAAGGGGAACTCCTCAAATCAAAGGGGAAACTCCTACAGACAAAGGGAACTCCTACAGATAAAGGGAACTCCTACAGATAAAGGGAACTCCTACAGATAAAGGGAACTCCTACAGATAAAGAAAACTCCTACAGATAAAGGGAACTCCTACAGATAAAGGAAACTCCTACAGATAAAGGGAACTCCTACAGATAAAGGGAACTCCTACAGATAAAGGGAACTCCTACAGATAAAGGGAACTCCTACAGATAAAGGGAACTCCTACAGATAAAGGAAACTCCTACAGATAAAGGGAACTCCTACAGATAAAGGGAACTCCTACAGATAAAGGGAACTCCTACAGATAAAGGGAACTCCTACAGATAAAGGGAACTCCTACAGATAAAGGGAACTCCTACAGATAAAGGGAACTCCTACAGATAAAGGGAACTCCTACAGATAAAGGGAACTCCTACAGATAAAGGGAACTCCTACAGATAAAGGGAACTCCTACAGATAAAGGGAACTCCTACAGATAAAGGGAACTCCTACAGATAAAGGGAACTCCTACAGATAAAGGGAACTCCTACAGATAAAGGGAACTCCTACAGATAAAGGGAACTCCTACAGATAAAGGGAACTCCTACAGATAAAGGGAACTCCTACAGATAAAGGGAACTCCTACAGATAAAGGGAACTCCTACAGATAAAGGAAACTCCTACAGATAAAGGGAACTCCTACAGATAAAGGAAACTCCTACAGATAAAGGGAACTCCTACAGATAAAGGGAACTCCTACAGATAAAGGAAACTCCTACAGATAAAGGGAACTCCTACAGATAAAGGGAACTCCTACAGATAAAGGAAACTCCTACAGATAAAGGGAACTCCTACAGATAAAGGGAACTCCTACAGATAAAGGAAACTCCTACAGATAAAGGGAACTCCTACAGATAAAGGGAACTCCTACAGATAAAGGAAACTCCTACAGATAAAGGGAACTCCTACAGATAAAGGGAACTCCTACAGATAAAGGAAACTCCTACAGATAAAGGGAACTCCTACAAACAAAGGAAACTCCTACAGATAAAGGGAACTCAATAAATCTAGGGGGAGACTCCTACAGATAAAGGGAACTCCTACAAACAAAGGGAAATCCTACAGATAAAGGGAACTCAATAAATCTAGGGGGAGACTCCTACAGATAAGGGGAACTCCTCAAATCAAAGGGGAAACTCCTACAGACAAAGGGAACTCCTACAGATAAGGGGAACTCCTCAAATCAAAGGGGAAACTCCTACAGACAAAGGGAAGTCCTACAGATAAAGGGAACTCCTACAGATAAAGGGAACTCAATAAATCTAGGGAGAGACTCCTACAAATAAAGAGAACTCCTACGGAAAAAGGTAACTCCCAAAAAAAGGGAGACTCTTACAGATGAATGGAACCCATACATATAAAAGGAACTCCTACGACTACCACTACTACTTATGGTAATAATTTATAATTAGCATAATCATTAGTATAACAATATATAATTAGTATAAATGGTTATCTTGCTCACTACCAATAAACACTATCTATAGCTGCTAAAAGATTATTGTTTTCACTATATACATAGTAGTAGTAGTAGTACGTAGTAGTTTTAGGATGCCACCCAATAAGAATTCTGTTGTTTATACAAGGTAGAAAAAGATTTTTGACGTAGATAGTATCAAGCTACAAAAAGACCAATCCTAAGAGGATTTAGATGGTGTCCCTCTTTGGAGGTCATGTCAAAGTTGCAAAGTTGAATATACGAAATAGTCTTAATCTATAACTCAGTCATAAACAGATATCTATTACACCCCCTTCCAAATAGGGGAAAGCTTTAGCATCCCGTGTTCAGGAGTAAGCCTGACCTCATCCTGCATGGGGAAAGGGAGTCTCCCATTGTAACTATTAATGTGCGACCTTATGTAGAAGGCCCTGACTAAATAATTCACCCCCACGTTTTCGTGTAATACACTTGTGTCAGAGGTAGGTTGCCGGTAGGTGTACTGGTGGTTACTGGTGAGTAATAATAGTTAAAGCTTAATGTAATTTCAGAGCTTTGTAAAATCGCTATTCTCTGTTCAGTTATTTAATTCTATTATTTGTTAAAGTGTAATGAAGTTGTGATAATATTTTGTGTGTTTGAGGGAAGATTTCATGCAAACGAATCCCCATAAAGCCCATGCAAACAATATATGTGCCATCTCAGGCCCTTAGAAGTGTCAATGTGAAGCCCATGCAAACAATATATGTGCCATCTCAGGCCCTTAGAAGTGTCAATGTGAAGCCCATGCAAACAATATATGTGCCATCTCAGGCCCTTAGAAGTGTCAATGTGAAGCCCATGCAAACAATATATGTGCCATCTCAGGCCCTTAGAAGTGTCAATGTGAAGCCCATGCAAACAATATATGTGCCATCTCAGGCCCTTAGAAGTGTCAATGTGAAGCCCATGCAAACAATATATGTGCCATCTCAGGCCCTTAGAAGTGTCAATGTGAAGCCCATGCAAACAATATATGTGCCATCTCAGGCCCTTAGAAGTGTCAATGTGAAGCCCATGCAAACAATATATGTGCCATCTCAGGCCCTTAGAAGTGTCAATGTGAAGCCCATGCAAACAATATATGTGCCATCTCAGGCCCTTAGAAGTGTCAATGTGAAGCCCATGCAAACAATATATGTGCCATCTCAGGCCCTTAGAAGTGTCAATGTGAAGCCCATGCAAACAATATATGTGCCATCTCAGGCCCTTAGAAGTGTCAATGTGAAGCCCATGCAAACAATATATGTGCCATCTCAGGCCCTTAGAAGTGTCAATGTGAAGCCCATGCAAACAATATATGTGCCATCTCAGGCCCTTAGAAGTGTCAATGTGAAGCCCATGCAAACAATATATGTGCCATCTCAGGCCCTTAGAAGTGTCAATGTGAAGCCCATGCAAACAATATATGTGCCATCTCAGGCCCTTAGAAGTGTCAATGTGAAGCCCATGCAAACAATATATGTGCCATCTCAGGCCCTTAGAAGTGTCAATGTGAAGCCCATGCAAACAATATATGTGCCATCTCAGGCCCTTAGAAGTGTCAATGTGAAGCCCATGCAAACAATATATGTGCCATCTCAGGCCCTTAGAAGTGTCAATGTGAAGCCCATGCAAACAATATATGTGCCATCTCAGGCCCTTAGAAGTGTCAATGTGAAGCCCATGCAAACAATATATGTGCCATCTCAGGCCCTTAGAA
>JBAIZL010000102.1:632500-635000 GCA_036971475.1 Prosapia bicincta
TGACAGAAGTTGCATAATCTCGGGAGCTGCCCCTCATTCCCGGTACCCGCAGCCACTTTCTGAATAGACGTTATGACTGTCATACCCACTGACAGAAGTTGCATAATCTCGGGAGCTGCCCCTCATTCCCGGTACCCGCCGCCAATTTCAGAAAAGACGTTATGAATGCCATACCCACTGACAGAAGTTGCATAATCTCGGGAGCTGCCCCTCATTCCCGGTACCCGCCGCCAATTTCAGAAAAGACGTTATGAATGCCATACCCACTGACAGAAGTTGCATAATCTCGGGAGCTGCCCCTCATTCCCGGTACCCGCCGCCAATTTCAGAAAAGACGTTATGAATGCCATACCCACTGACAGAAGTTGCATAATCTCGGGAGCTGCCCCTCATTCCCGGTACCCGCAGCCACTTTCTGAATAGACGTTATGACTGTCATACCCACTGACAGAAGTTGCATAATCTCGGGAGCTGCCCCTCATTCCCGGTACCCGCCGCCAATTTCAGAAAAGACGTTATGAATGCCATACCCACTGACAGAAGTTGCATAATCTCGGGAGCTGCCCCTCATTCCCGGTACCCGCCGCCAATTTCAGAAAAGACGTTATGACTGTCATACCCACTGACAGAAGTTGCATAATCTCGGGAGCTGCCCCTCATTCCCGGTACCCGCCGCCAATTTCAGAAAAGACGTTATGAATGCCATACCCACTGACAGAAGTTGCATAATCTCGGGAGCTGCCCCTCATTCCCGGTACCCGCCGCCAATTTCAGAAAAGACGTTATGAATGCCATACCCACTGACAGAAGTTGCATAATCTCGGGAGCTGCCCCTCATTCCCGGTACCCGCCGCCAATTTCAGAAAAGACGTTATGAATGCCATACCCACTGACAGAAGTTGCATAATCTCGGGAGCTGCCCCTCATTCCCGGTACCCGCAGCCACTTTCTGAATAGACGTTATGACTGTCATACCCACTGACAGAAGTTGCATAATCTCGGGAGCTGCCCCTCATTCCCGGTACCCGCCGCCAATTTCAGAAAAGACGTTATGAATGCCATACCCACTGACAGAAGTTGCATAATCTCGGGAGCTGCCCCTCATTCCCGGTACCCGCCGCCAATTTCAGAAAAGACGTTATGAATGCCATACCCACTGACAGAAGTTGCATAATCTCGGGAGCTGCCCCTCATTCCCGGTACCCGCCGCCAATTTCAGAAAAGACGTTATGAATGCCATACCCACTGACAGAAGTTGCATAATCTCGGGAGCTGCCCCTCATTCCCGGTACCCGCCGCCAATTTCAGAAAAGACGTTATGAATGCCATACCCACTGACAGAAGTTGCATAAGCTCGGGAGCTGCCCCTCATTCCCGGTACCCGCCGCCAATTTCAGAAAAGACGTTATGAATGCCATACCCACTGACAGAAGTTGCATAATCTCGGGAGCTGCCCCTCATTCCCGGTACCCGCAGCCACTTTCTGAATAGACGTTATGACTGTCATACCCACTGACCGACCTTGCGTAATCTCGGGAGCTGCCCCTCATTCTCTGGTAACCGCCGCCACTTTCAGAACAGATGTTAAGACTGTCATACTCACTGACCGACCTTACGTAATCTCGGGAGTTGCCCCTCATTCTCTGGTACCCGCAGCCACTTTCAGAACAGATGTTAAGACTGTCATACCCACTGATCGACGTTGCGTAATCTCGGGAGTTGCCCCTCATTCTCTGGTACCCGCCGCCAATTTCAGAACAGATGTTATGAATGCCATACCCACTGACAGAAGTTGCATAATCTCGGGAGCTGCCCCTCATTCCCGGTACCCGCCGCCAATTTCAGAAAAGACGTTATGAATGCCATACCCACTGACAGAAGTTGCATAATCTCGGGAGCTGCCCCTCATTCCCGGTACCCGCCGCCAATTTCAGAAAAGACGTTATGAATGCCATACCCACTGACAGAAGTTGCATAATCTCGGGAGCTGCCCCTCATTCCCGGTACCCGCCGCCACTTTCAGAACAGATGTTATGACTGTCATACCCACTGATCGACCTTGCGTAGTCTCGGGAGCTGCCCCTCATTCCCGGTACCCGCCGCCACTTTCAGAACAGATGTTATGACTGTCATACCCACTGACAGACCTTGCATAATCTCCGGAGCTGCCCCTCATTCTGTGGTACCCGCAGCCACTTTCAGAACAGATGTTATGACTGTCATACCCACTGATCGACCTTGCGTAATCTCGGGAGTTGCCCCTCATTCTCTGGTACCCGCAGCCACTTTCTGAATAGACGTTATGACTGTCATACCCACTGACCGACCTTGCGTAATCTCGGGAGCTGCCCCTCATTCCCGGTACCCGCCGCCAATTTCAGAAAAGACGTTATGAATGCCATACCCACTGACAGAAGTTGCATAATCTCGGGAGCTAACCCTCATTCCCAGTACCCGCAGCCACTTTCAGAATAGACGTTATGACTGTCATACCCACTGA
>JBAIZL010000102.1:637500-645000 GCA_036971475.1 Prosapia bicincta
AATTTATCAGTATTTATAAGATAAAAAGAAAAATATTTAAACAAGATAAAATTGATTACATTTTGAAAAAAACCAATTACGAAGTTTAGAAATACCATTTGCAATTTAACATGGACACTAAAAACAAAGCGAAAAGAAAATATTTAAAACTTTGATAATGGACAGACACATTAATACTCGTGTATTATTTAGTAATGTAAGATTATCTAACGTTTAGAGAAGGTTTACTTCATTACCATACTTGCCACATTACACCTTAAAATCTTATACACTGTCATTTATATTAGGATTTATAAGATGTATCACTAGTCTCAGAGTTTGTATTATCGGTCGACCGTTTTCGTATTATAAAATGTTTAGAAATATTACCATAGAATCAATGAACAGGGTAATGCTTTAGAAATAATCAAAAAATCCTTAAGGACACGTTTACAATTAGATAGAGCGACGATATGTGTTAAAATAAAAATACCAATGAAACGTGCAAAATAATACATAAAAAAGACTTTAACGTCATAAATGTTTCGACAGTCATACGTCCTCATCAGGGACGGTTGTCTAAATGGCTGTCGAATATGTATGATATTAAAGTAAATTATTTTGAGATTTAAGTGTTGCTTGTTTGGGCTTAAGTTACCCCCACGAGCCAAGCTCAAAAGAGATTTATTATAAGTTGGAAATTTTATTAATGTTTAAACTAAACCAAAGTTCAGATGGGTTTTAAATTTCTCTACATTATTCCAAGTTACCAGAAGCATTTAAAGAAAATATTTTCAATATATCTTTACAACATTTAAAGATGGTAATAATCATTACCATTCAGAGTATAATACCCGATGCACACTGGGGGGGGGATCAAGATCATTGTCTTCTCACAGTTGTTATGACCTGCTTATATTTGAAGCATTAGAATTTGAGAAGCCATAGTTTGTAATCCGAAACACACTCATTTCTGTTGCGTAAAACACTTCACTCCCTACTATTACGCTTCGCTAGTTGTAACCACAGATGCGCTACACTAATACAGTTCCTCCTAATTTACTTCTGGGAATAGAATCTGTTCTTGCAGAATCATGCAAAAATAGTATTGTTACGAGCAAGGCTTCTTAAAGCTTCTCAGATTATTTGCTTTTACTATTCATTTCCCCTAAACGTTTCTACTATTTATGTCGTTAAAGCTACCATTGTAAAATTACTTGATATTAAACTTTCTTTGTGCTGATCTTTTATCTCATTCAATATCTTCGTCACCTTTCTTGTTTTCCCACGATTTTTATGCTCTGCTACTTTTCCTACGACCGTTTATTCCTTTTACTATCCATCTTTGCATTCCTGTATCACTTTCACCTTGCTCCTTCTAAACAAATAAATACATCGGTCCAGTGGTTAGTATACAAGATAAATAATTAAACAAATTGTATTCAAATATAAATCATATCAACTCTCCATTTCCCTCTATAATGCTTGTAAACCATCTATATTTCTCTTTTTTTAGTATTTTACACACACACACACACACACACATATATATATATATATATATATATATATATATATATATATATATATATATATATATATATGTGTGTGTGTGTGTGTGTGTGTGTGTGTGTAACGTTTTACAAACAGGGAATATATGCAACATAATTATTTCATCCCGTATGGTTTATATTAATTGATACCATTAATTTCATGAAACAGCTGACTTTATGTAATAGGTTAAGTGGTAGAACAGCTGTTTTAACGTATAAGATGTGTCACTTTATTTATATTATTTGTAATTATTTTATATAAAGTAACTAAATTAAAATGTTGCTTTGTTGACCTAAGTAGGCTTTAGAAAATATTAGTTTCCAGTTGTTAGCTTATATCAATGTACGTATTGCTACTATAAGTGTTTCTCAGTACACTTGTGTGCATGTGTCTACTTGTACATGTGACATACGTGTAAAACGTTACCAATATTTGTAGTGTTCAAACAATGTTCTCTCTGCTCTTGCGTACAATAACACTTTTGAAGCAAAACTTTTGGAATTCGTTCTCGATAATTAAATAAAACAATTCGACTTTTATTCAATATAACACTGAGCCTTTACATAAGGCTATAATTATCCCATACGTGTTGAATATCCCCGAAAGCATTGAGTATTGCTTATTTTGCAGCAACAAAGGAGATTTCTCTGTAATCATGCACATTCACTGAGACACGCGGACGGAATTTCAATCAGAACGGTTTCGTTTTTTGCATACCTAATGAAGCCCCTTCTTTATGTACTATGTATAAACTCAAGACACATCATCATTATTATTAAAGAGTTAAAATTTTATTTATGTTTAGACGGTTTGTGGAAAAAGTTGGGGTGAATATTCTATTTTTACTCTGCTCTCTAGAGCATTAATTTTAAAAATATTATATCCCTTGTAGTATAATAATTTTTAGTGTCGGAAAACAAAACATTTTTATTAAAAGATAACATTTTGTTTTGTAAATTTTGGTATTGTAAAACTTCCCCATGAGCTTCAAAAGCGTAGAAAATGTTATCAAATTTTAAAAGTTTAAAAATGTATTGTTATGATACATTATTACTCATGAGACCCCTAAAAAAAGATTTAAATCAGCGTATGTGAGGCATATTTTAAAGTACTTCTTTACTACCAATGTCCATTTGTTGAAGAAAGGCCATTTGGCAAAAGCGAGGACCTCAACAGACGTGATTGCATTGTCTGTCCTATGTGAGGGGTTCAGTCTTGAGCCCCTTAAGACTGGGTCCAGGCTCTGAGGGATTATAATCCAACAACTGGCATGGTTGGCGTTGTGGAGTCTGTTGTACCCTGATAGTGTGTAAGTGTCCTGCTAGGCAATCATAGCCTATTTTCTGGTCTAGGTGGCAACATCTACAACTAGGGAGAGAAAAGAGTTTATTTGCCCAATCACCTCAAGCCAATTACACTTTCCATGTAGACGAAGACCAGACCTAGAACATATGTAACAAATCTTCCTTCTCGAAATATTCATGGTTTGTTTTAGCATAGACTTCTAAAGTAGAATTTAGTGTCTTACACTTTTGAAGATTATGAAGTTTTAGTTTAAAATTAGCATTGCGGAGATTGAGATAAATTCCCGTGAGAATTGGAACGGTTCGGCAGTGATCTTAGCGAAAGTGAGGGCACGTTGTATTCTTTGGTGAATCAGAGGTTAACTTGAGAGGCACGTTCAAGCGGGTTAGTTTTTCGCATTTCTTCCAGTTGGCCTTTAAATTCCAGCGAGGAGCTCATATATTTATGGTTGTCCCTTTGGCACTTGTAGTGGCCTGTTTATCTAACAACTGTGCTTTTCTGTTGGCAGAGGATGCGCGACCTAGAGAGATAGGTTCTGGAGAGATGAGCCGTGAAGGGAATGAATCTGGGTGATGAGTCTTCTACTACTTTCACAAGGTTATTTATGACCCATTCTTCAACACATTCTCCTGGGTATGGTTAGAATAAATGGGTTTGGAAGGTCTGTGGCAAGTGCAAGTAATTGGAGATATGAACTCTTACAATTTTAAAATACTATTTTAATATATTTTTGTATTAGAAGTAAACAAATATAATTTTCAATAATTAAAAGAATAAATAAATGAAAGTATCAATACAAGTTATAGTAACTTTAGGATAAATAAAAAAATAGGAGGGAGATTTATTAGAGTGACATTTCATAGCAAAATGTTTGTAATTACCAATAATATAAATAACACAATATATCTGACACACGTTAAGTACAACTCTTTATATAATATAAAGTCGTTTATTAAACTAACAGGGACGATTTTATTATTCTTCCAAAATGAAGAAAAGTAAAACCAGTTTGGATTGTGTTGCGGAAATCGAACCTTACAGCTTTACCGTTGTGAAGCGGGTGTGTTAAGGTAGCCTTTTGATCGAGAAATTACATCGTCCGAGTCATTCAATTTTCAACATGTTCTGAAAAACACACGATATTGGGACAGAAATAAATGGCACTTCTGCTAAAATGAGGTTTTACGTGAGGGACACATGTGGTATTTAAAACAAAGAATTTTTTCAATGTCTCACGTGGAACAGAAATAAGGTAATCATAATCTATAACTTGTCTGATTACAATATGTATGTGACTGTTATATGCTATCGTGACTATACATACGAGTATATGTTATATGTGACTGTTATATGCTATCGTGACTATACATACGAGTATATGTTATATGTGACTATTACATGCTATCGTGACTATACATACGAGTATATGTTATATGTGACTGTTATATGCTATGGTGACTGTACATACGAGTATATGTTATATGTGACTGTTATATGCTTTCGTGACTGTACATACGAGTATATGTTATATGTGACTGTTATATGCTATCGTGACTGTACATACGAGTATATGTTATATGTGACTATTACATGCTATCGTGACTATACATACGAGTATATGTTATATGTGACTATTACATGCTATCGTGACTATACATACGAGTATATATTATATGTGATTGTTATATGCTATCGTGACTGTACATACGAGTATATGTTATATGTGACTGTTATATGCTATCGTGACTGTACATACGAGTATATGTTATATGTGACTGTTATATGCTATCGTGACTATACATACGAGTATATGTTATATGTGACTGTTATATGCTATCGTGACTGTACATACGAGTATATGTTATATGTGACTGTTATATGCTATCGTGACTGTACATACGAGTATATGTTATACGTGACTGTTATATGGTATCGTGACTGTACATACGAGTATATGTTATATGTGACTGTTACATGCTATCGTGACTATACATACGAGTATATGTTATATGTGATTGTTATATGCTATCGTGACTGTACATACGAGTATATGTTATATGTGACTGTTATATGCTATCGTGACTGTACATACGAGTATATGTTATATGTGACTGTTATATGCTATCGTGACTGTACATACGAGTATATGTTATATGTTACTGTTATATGCTATCTTGACTGTACATACGAGTATATGTTATATGTGACTGTTATATGCTATCGTGACGGTACATACGAGTATATGTTATATGTGACTGTTACATGCTATCGTGACTGTACATACGAGTATATGTTATATGTGACTGTTACATGCTATCGTGACTGTACATACGAGTATATGTTATATGTGACTGTTACATGCTATCGTGACTGTACATACGAGTATATGTTATATGTGACTGTTACATGCTATCGTGACTGTACATACGAGTATATGTTATATGTGACTGTTATATGCTATCGTGACTGTACATACGAGTATATGTTATATGTGATTGTTATATGCTATCGTGACTGTGCATACGAGTATATGTTATATGTGACTATTACATGCTATCGTGACTGTACATACGAGTATATGTTATATGTGACTTTTATATGCTATCGTGACTGTACATACGAGTATATGTTATATGTGATTGTTATATGCTATCGTGACTGTACATACGAGTATATGTTATATGTGACTGTTACATGCTATCGTGACTGTACATACGAGTATATGTTATATGTAACTATTACATGCTATCGTGACTGTACATACGAGTATATGTTATATGTGACTGTTATATGCTATCGTGACTGTACATACGAGTATATGTTATATGTGACTGTTATATGCTATCGTGACTGTACATACGAGTATATGTTATATGTGACTGTTACATGCTATCGTGACTGTACATACGAGTATATGTTATATGTGACTGTTACATGCTATCGTGACTGTACATACGAGTATATGTTATATGTGACTGTTACATGCTATCGTGACTGTACATACGAGTATATGTTATATGTGACTGTTACATGCTATCGTGACTGTACATACGAGTATATGTTATATGTGACTGTTATATGCTATCGTGACTGTACATACGAGTATATGTTATATGTGACTATTACACGCTATCGTGACTATACATACGAGTATATGTTACATGTGACTGTTACATGCTATCGTGACTATACATACGAGTATATGTTATATGTGATTGTTATATGCTATCGTGACTGTACATACGAGTATATGTTATATGTGACTGTTATATGCTATCGTGACTGTACATACGAGTATATGTTATATGTGGTTGTTAAACGCTATCGTGACTGTACATACGAGTATATGTTATATGTGACTTTTATATGCTATCGTGACTGTACATACGAGTATATGTTATATGTGACTGTTACATGCTATCGTGACTGTACATACGAGTATATGTTATATGTGACTGTTACATGCTATCGTGACTGTACATACGAGTATATGTTATATGTGACTGTTACATGCTATCGTGACTATACATACGAGTATATGTTATATGTGATTGTTATATGCTATCGTGACTGTGCATACGAGTATATGTTATATGTGACTATTACATGCTATCGTGACTGTACATACGAGTATATGTTATATGTGACTGTTACCTGCTATCGTGACTGTACATACGAGTATATGTTATATGTGATTGTTATATGCTATCGTGACTGTACATACGAGTATATGTTCTATGTGACTGTTATATGCTATCGTGACTGTACATACGAGTATATGTTATATGTAACTATTACATGCTATCGTGACTGTACATACGAGTATATGTTATATGTGACTGTTATATGCTATCGTGACTGTACATACGAGTATATGTTATATGTAACTATTACATGCTATCGTGACTGTACATACGAGTATATGTTATATGTGACTGTTATATGCTATCGTGACTGTACATACGAGTATATGTTATATGTAACTATTACATGCTATCGTGACTGTACATACGAGTATATGTTATATGTGACTGTTATATGCTATCGTGACTGTACATACGAGTATATGTTATATGTGACTGTTACATGCTATCGTGACTGTACATACGAGTATATGTTATATGTGACTGTTATATGCTATCGTGACTGTACATACGAGTATATGTTATATGTGACTGTTACATGCTATCGTGACTGTACATACGAGTATATGTTATATGTGATTGTTATATGCTATCGTGACTGTACATACGAGTATATGTTATATGTGACTGTTATATGCTATCGTGACTATTTATACGAGTATATGTTATATGTGATTGTTATATGCTATCGTGACTGTACATACGAGTATATGTTATATGTGACTGTTATATGCTATCGTGACTGTACATACGAGTATATGTTATATGTGACTGTTACATGCTATCGTGACTATACATATGAGTATATGTTATATGTGACTGTTAAATGCTATCGTGACTGTACATACGAGTATATGTTATATGTGACTGTTATATGCTATCGTGACTGTACATACGAGTATATGTTATATGTGACTGTTATGTGCTATCGTGACTGTACATACGAGTATATGTTATATGTGATTGTTATATGCTATCGTGACTGTACATACGAGTATATGTTATATGTGACTGTTAT
>JBAIZL010000102.1:652500-682500 GCA_036971475.1 Prosapia bicincta
AAGCGGCGACTGTCAGAATAAAATATAGTTTGCATGGTGATAACAATTCAAACTTCTCACAGAATTTTAACCGGATCATAAGCGAACACGTAAGTGAAAAGTCAAAAGGTCGAGATTAGTTGCAGTGGTACAAGACATACGGGAAAACGCTACCGACTAATAAGAAAATACCAGGAATATACAAAAGACCTGTTATTGAAGGTAAACAAAAATAATGTGAATATAAAACGCACAATAATTAAATGTTAATGTAATATAAAAGCAACTAAATGTTAATGTAATATAAGAGCAACTAAATGTTAATGTGATATAAGAGCAACTAAATGTTAATGTAATATAAGAGCAACTAAATGTTAATGTAATATAAGAGCAACTAAATGTTAATGTAATATAATAGCAACTAATTGTTAATGTAATATAAAAGCAACTAATTGTTAATGTAATATAAGAGCAACTAAATGTTAATGTAATATAAGAGCAACTAAATGTTAATGTGATATAAGAGAAACTAAATTTTAATGTAATATAAGAGCAACTAAATGTTAATGTAATATGAAAGCAACTAATTGTTAATGTAATATAAGAGCAACTAAATGTTAATGTGATATAAGAGCAACTAAATGTTAATGTAATATAAGAGCAGCTAAATGTTAATGTAATATAATAGCAACTAATTGTTAATGTAATATAAAAGCAACTAATTGTTAATGTAATATAAGAGCAACTAATTGTTAATGTAATATAAAAGCAACTAATTGTTAATGTAATATAAGAGCAACTAAATGTTAATGTAATATAAGAGCAACTAAATGTTAATGTGATATAAGAGAAACTAAATTTTAATGTAATATAAGAGCAACTAAATGTTAATGTAATATAAGAGCAACTAATTGTTAATGTAATATAAGAGCAACTAAATGTTAATGTAATATAAGAGCAACTAAATGTTAATGTGATATAAGAGAAACTAAATTTTAATGTAATATAAGAGCAACTAAATGTTAATGTAATATAAAAGCAACTAATTGTTAATGTAATATAAGAGCAACTAAATGTTAATGTAATATAAGAGCAACTAAATGTTAATGTGATATAAGAGAAACTAAATGTTAATGTAATATAAAAGCAACTAATTGTTAATGTGATATAAGAGAAACTAAATTTTAATGTAATATAAGAGCAACTAAATGTTAATGTAATATAAAAGCAACTAATTGTTAATGTAATATAAGAGCAACTAAATGTTAATGTAATATAAGAGCAACTAAATGTTAATGTGATATAAGAGCAACTAAATGTTAATGTAATATAAGAGCAACTAAATGTTAATGTGATATAAGAGAGACTAAATTTTAATGTAATATAAGAGCAACTAAATGTTAATGTAATATAAAAGCAACTAATTGTTAATGTAATATAAGAGCAACTAAATGTTAATGTAATATAAGAGCAACTAAATGTTAATGTGATATAAGAGAAACTAAATTTTAATGTAATATAAGAGCAACTAAATGTTAATGTAATATAAAAGCAACTAATTGTTAATGTAATATAAGAGCAACTAAATGTTAATGTAATATAAGAGCAACTAAATGTTAATGTGATATAAGAGAAACTAAATGTTAATGTAATATAAGAGCAACTAAATGTTAATGTAATATAAGAGCAACTAAATGTTAATGTAATATAAGAGCAACTAAATGTTAATGTAATATAATAGCAACTAATTGTTAATGTAATATAAAAGCAACTAATTGTTAATGTAATATAAGAGCAACTAAATGTTAATGTAATATAAGAGCAACTAAATGTTAATGTGATATAAGAGAAACTAAATTTTAATGTAATATAAGAGCAACTAAATGTTAATGTAATATGAAAGCAACTAATTGTTAATGTAATATAAGAGCAACTAAATGTTAATGTAATATAAGAGAAACTAAATTTTAATGTAATATAAGGGCAACTAAATATTAGTGTAATATAAGAGCAACTAAATGTTATTGAATTATAACAGCAACTAAATGTTAATGTAATATAAGAGTAACTAAATGTTAATGTAATATAAGAGCAACTAAATGTTAATGTAATATAAGAGCAACTAAATATTAATATAATATAAAAGCAACTAAATCAACAAGCTATTTTACACATTGTGTCTTACAAATGTGGAAACAAAATTCATCAAAAATAAGTGAACAATATATATATATTCTAGTAGTAGATTTTTCTGCCTTTCCTAACATTATTGCATTTTCCTTTGTTGACACGTTTCGAAATGACTTCATTTTCAAAACTTAAATAGTACGCCTAGAAGTGAACAATAGTTTCAGGTTTTATTGGAATTCAGTCTTAAGTTATGTAAAATGATCATGTAATTTATTTTAATAGTTATTTTACTAGAATAATAACTAGCTAGAAATGCATAGTAACCAGAATGGGTTTTAAAACATATTATTATATATTTTAATGTTTAAAGTCATACTTATTCTAAATCTATTAGTTTAATTTTAAATATTACCCTTATTATGATTAGACGTAATTTTTCAGTATTCGTCATCCAGGAGCAAGCTTTACAGTATTTTGTTTTGCCTTATTCATCACATGCGTATTCCAGGTCTTTCTGTTTCCTTTTCATTGTAGTCTCTAATAGTATTTCAATGTTTGATGTAGTTCTTTACTTCGTGAATCTTATTTTGTCTTACTGTCTAGTCAGTAACTAAAAATCACTTGTTTTTAAATCATAATATATGTTCTAATAATCGTGCGTCTAGACTGTGCGAGCGCTATTTACATTTCTAATGATTTATACACTTTTGCATAATATGTGTAGTCTACGATGCCTTGGAGGTATTGAATTAATGCTTTAATGTACGAGTATTGCAAAAACCGATCAAATGTAGTTTATTTATTTTATAGCACAAGTATAAAAAGCGGCCTTGAAACTAAACACTTGAAGACATGTTTGGACGTAAATTTATCTTAAGTTTAATCTAAAGTTACGAGAAACAGATGTTATTACACTAAATTTCATTTTAATTAAGTAAAAGAAATGAAATGTCTCTCCAGACATTGCCAGGGAGCAATTTCATTAACCATCTTCTTTTACTGCAAAGAAAATTAAAGTTCGCTACGTTTATCAAAGTCTGAACTATAATGGGAAGAAAATTAAACAAGGTTGTTTTTTTAAAATTGCAAGCTTTGGTTTAAATTACATGCAAATTAATGTTACTAATACATTAACACTACTTTGGTACAGGCGTACAGTTACAAAGATTAGAAACAATTAAATTATTGAAAACATTATTGTTATATCTCGAGGAAGCTGATAGATTTCTATGACACTGAAAGTAAAAATACAACAAATAACAAACACTTTTTAACCAGAATAAAATTAGCTTCAGTAATATAAAAAACATTCTTCTTGGTTTTTGCTAGCTCTTGAGAATGTTTCTGTGTAACCAACATTCATATAAAGGTAAAAAGAACTTAGTTGTTAGAGGACTTTGGGGTATTTACTATAAATTACCATACGTTATATATTGGTTACACCTGTATTCTGTAGACTAAGAGAAGAAGCAGCAGACTAACATTAAGAGACCAAATAAAAACATAACGAAACAATACAATGTAAAAGATACACTAATTAAAGACATAGAAAGACCAACACCATTATTGTAAAAGATATGAGAAGAACGAATGAGTAAACATCAATGATCTAGATATATAATCAATTTAGAAACAAACGTAAATGACGGAAGATAAAAGAATGTATATGGCAAAAAAAAGGAGAGGAGATGTGGTAGAATGCAACATATACTGTGCGAGACCATGGATAGTAAGTAATAACAGTATTAATAGGTGAGTAATAAATAACACAAAGAAAATGAAACCAACGTCAGTAATAAAAATATTAAGTAACAATACAAAGTAACAATAAAAATAAAAAAACAGAAGAGATCAAGTTAATGTAAAGGAAACACTAATCAAAGAGATAGAAAGACGAAAACCTCTGTGGTTTTTGTTCAGAAGAACGAATGAAGATAGAATAACACAGAGATCTTGGAAATGGAAACAAAACAGAAGAAGAAAATAAGGGTGTTCTGGATGTAGATGGAATATACAAATATAAATGTCGATGGATAAAAGTGTGTATATGAGAGAGGGAAATTGTGAAGGGATTTAGTAACGGCAACATACATGTGCGTCACTACAGATAGATAAGCAAGTAGGCTTATATTCTACGTAGTAGTCTAAATAGGCCAGTAAAATAAAGACACTTATTGATGAAGACACTTTAATGATATAAAATTCGCAAGTGAAATAGAAATAAGAAAAATTTTAAAAATACCTCTATAATAAAAAAAAAAATAGACCTATAGGTTCTAAAAATCTTAGTGACCCAAAGAATTTTTATAAACACAGAGCGAATTTTTTCTAAAGAACCTGTACAACGTCCGCCGTTGTCCACTTAATTAATTTTGATAGAATTTAAAATTGTAATGTATGTAATTTCAGTAGTAGTAACTATTATAAATGTTACATAACTTCATAACTGTCTTGATTATGTTGATGCTGTTTTGACTTTAAATACCTTCGTAAAATCACCTTAAATGAACATTTCCAACAATATGTTGTAATTAGATAACTGACTGAATAATTAAATGCAGGATATATAGATGTATATATATATATATATCCTGCATTTAAGCATTATTATATATATATATATATATATATAATACGTTTTTTTGTTTAATAATTTATAATAATTGGATATAAATTAATAAATATTCTTGTATTTGAATAACCTATGTTGTTTAAAAAAAAAAAAAAAAAAAAAATATATATATATATATATATATATATATATATATATATATATATATATATACAGTATTTACAAATTTAAATCTAGAGATTTTTGATACTAAGATCTGAACAATATCCATTGCAAAGTGTACAGAAGGTATACAATGATACTAATAAGCAATAGTTTAAAAAAAATAGATACATTCATTCACTGAACTGAAAGAATGAAAATAATCTGCATTGTTTTATATTTTTTTGTTTTGGTGATTATCGATTATTCAGATGCCATCTAAACTAAAAACAGATATCTGTTGATATATCGAAATAACCTCAGCCAAAGGTTTAGAAACAACCTAAAGGCTTACTAACTGTAGGTTTATTTTTAAAAACAGATCGTCATACTATATTACTATATATAGTAATAATATAGAGTATATATATATATATATATATATTTATATATATATACTCTCTCTCTCATTCTCTCTCTCTCTCTCTCTCTCTATATATATATATATATATATATATATATATATATATATATATATATATATATATATACATTAATATATATATTGTATATACATATATATATATATATATATATATATATATATATATATATTATATATATATATATATATATATATTATATATATACGTATTAATATACATTAAATGATATTCCGATGATGTTTGCTAATCTATAATTACTTTTGATTTAAAACAATTTCTAAATTAACGACCTGCTCATTATTATGTCATTATTCATTTTAATGAATTAGAGTCTGTTGACTCTAGGCTGTGGTAAACAGTTTTAATTTGTTTATTGTCAGATTTAATATTCATTAACCGTAATGATTAATGCGTTTGCAAATAATTTTGCTTATAAAATGATAGAATTTGATTTTGAATACAACTAAGTTTAAATTTCTATGTATTACCTTCCTGTTTTCTCTCTTTCCTTTCTCTCTCCTTTGGTCTCCCTCCCTCTCTTTCCTTCCTTTGCTCTCCCTCTCCCTTTTTCTCATTAAATATTTATTTATATATGTTTGTGTGTGTCTCGTCAAGCGAGCCATGGTTATAAGAAACTGTGCTAAAGTTTGGGATCCACATACTTTACGCTTGAGAGCATAGTAGCATTCACTAGTTTAAGAAACATAATTATCTGTGGATAATCAATATCGAACGGACAATATCGATTGTGAGTTGGTATTCATCATTATTTAATTAGTACTTTTACTCACAGCTAAGCTCACATTTGGGTATAAATGAAAGGTAATATAAAAACATATAAAAACTTGTCGCTTTCTGTATATACCCTGAATAGGAAGAAGCATCTATATAGTTCAATGTTTCCTTCCGGTCTGCCGTGTGAATCTCTGGTAAAAATCAAAACCGTATGCTTCTCCTAAAACACACCAAAACTAACACAATGTACCTGAACAACTACACAAAGTGTCTTTCATTTCCTTCCAGAATCGAAAATAGCAAACAATAAACAACTCAATAACTTCAAGATATTCATCGGTTATTGTATTAATATTACAATCAAATAGTTGCCTTATTTACGATTTAACAGAAGGCAGAAGTTTCCAGATAGATGAAATATACTGTCGTAATCTTATTTCCGTTTCCGGAACTCGGAGAATCCCTTAGTGTCCTTAGAAAGTGTTCCGGTAGGAAGCGAAGTTCCGAAAGTATTTCCTCTACAAGAAGGATATGTTTACCAACCGTCTCTTGTGTAACGCTAAAAGTAATTTATCCTTTCAGTATGGATTAAGGGTTTTTACAATGCACAATGTTGGTAGACAAATTTAGGCTTTGTTTCAGGAAGGATTTGTTTAGACACCACTTAGCAAGGCTTTATAACGAGTTCATTTCAAAGAACGAAATGTACAAGTTTAATTAAAATTTTCGTACATTACAAATATGTATTGATAAAATTATAGTCTTTAATTGATAGTTAATTTTTAGTGGTAAAATTTTGAAACAATATTTGATTACATTTTCATTTTGAGCTACTAGTTAACAATTATATAAAATATATTTATCAAAAAGTTATAGAATAAAATTTATATTACATTAGAAATAATTTATTAAATAGTACTAAATTTTCACAAAATATATACTTTGAATATTTTTCACAGTTACATTCATGTTTCGATGTAATGCGTTGCCTTCTTTAGTGAAAACTGTTAAGAGTACATAGTGAATTATTGATTTTGAAAATATTTTTAACCTTAAAATATAAATTATACATAGACGTATAATAATATGTAAACACTTGAATACAGTAGCGTCGGCAATTTTTGTTTCCAAGATCGAGCAACCATTGTGGTTATACCGAAACTGGAATTACGCTTCAATTAGATAATGAAACACATCTCTCGAAACAGCCATCCTCATTTAAACAAAAAGAAGGCGCTACTACAGGAATGTGTTTATACGTTTCTATGTGTTTAAATTCATGGGCTTAAATAATGGTTTATTTGGATAATTTCATCGTTTAACAGTGTGTTTCAATAAATTAATTAATTTATAAGAAGGGATTATAAGAGAATAATAATTAAATAGTATTCAAAAATATTTTTGTGTAAACACTTTGTTAAAATTTTAATTTAAATCGTCCATGGATTTTGGTTGATTACGTTATAATATTTTTTCCTGATTGTATACGTATTTATCTAAGGTAGATGCAGTGAAGAGCATTCTGGAATCGTATTATCCATTGCTATAACTTCAGTAAGTTATAGTTTACTTATAAACACAATTTTCAAATGTTGAAACAAAACAGTGGCGGATAGACGAGCGACGTTCAGAGTTGGGATTCGATGGTAACAATTAAATGGGAATTTCATTTCGTGTAGCAGCACATCATTGGTATTCAGTATGCGATCCTATTTTGCAATGCAGAATTTTAATATTTCTATATTTACATCATAGATGGCAGCAGATGCATGAGTCCTCATGAAGAGAAGTAGCTGGCTCTTGTTCAGTTCTTACCATAGTTCACACTCCCTATTATAACTTGGTCACATTTTAAACAGTTCATAAAATACTTTTTAATAGTCCACAAGTTCAAATATAATGTTTCGAACTTGAAGTGGCTGACTTGATGTTAACACAGTGTTTTTCCAAATATTAATTTATTAGTTAAATTTAATGCATTAATTTTAGTTTTTTTATGGGATAAGAGCTTTCCACAAAAGGGGCAAGGTATGTAATACAGTTATTTCGTCCCACGTGGCTTAACATAATTGATAGCATATGATTTCATAAAACAGCTGATATTATCTGGTAGAAAAGGATTATATGGTAGAACAGCTGTTTAACGTTATTGTTATGTTATTTATATTAATTGTAATTATTTATTAAAAAGTAACAAAAATAGTATTTTCGTTTTTTATATTTTAAGGTTTCTAATTTATTTTTGCGTTTTCTTTTATAAATATCTAACATTTCGTTTATTCCAGAAAGAATTGACCGTTTAAAGTTTACAAGATGTAAATACATGGCAATTTTAACGGCTCAAACTACTATCAGTAGATTTGCATTTCTTACTGTTTTCATGGAATAAAATAATTAAAACCGCTGATTACTACGCGTTGCAATCACTTTACAACGACTTGATAACATTAGCTAAAGTAAGTTAATTAGGTGAACACGTCTTCCGAGATAATAAGACACAATTGTATTTTGTCATTTGGTATAATTAATCCTTCCATCGCTATTACGTCACATAAAGATGGCTCCATGTAATCACAGAGTTTACGACCCTATTATTGCGCTCCATTCCAACCTTAATGGCAAAGGCGACGTCGTAAATATGCCGTTACTCTTATAGCTTATTCAGGTTGTATTAAAAGTTTTAATTAGATTGTATTCGTTTAGTTCGAATAGAATTTAAAATTTCGGTACATTATTGTTGTCTACAACTTGAACCATATTTAAGATTAGATAAAAAAATCTATTTTAGCAGTATTTGCTATTATTTTTAAAATTTCTTGAGAAACTGTGGCCTAATGTTATAATATTTTAAATAACAAACCCAATAACCACAAAATAACTTTACTTAATCACTTGATGTACATTTCGGTTACCAGGTAACCATCTTCAAAAGTACTGAACAAAAATATTTGAGTATTTGCTATTCTCAATTTTCTTGTATGTTTGTTATATTTCTCAAATTGTATAGTTTTCTTAAAATTTTATTTGTATGTTTTGCGCATTTATGTATTTGTTAATACATTTCAACTAACCACCGTTTTCAAAAGATTAAATAGAATTAATTGTGTATGTGATGTTTTAATTATTTATTGGTATTTTGATTGTAAGATGCGTACATTTGTTAAAAAACTGTACCGATCGTTTACTACTTTACTGTGTAATACTTTGTATTTTAAAAATCTATGTATCTGATCGTTAATTATGTATATTTTAAATTTCCATTAACAACTGTACACAACGTAAATAAATAATTACTTGTTTCTATTTCTCGTAACGTACTTAATCTTACGTTTATTGTAATTACAAAAGTTATTACCCGGTTTATTTTATTCCATCAATTAAACATCTCCGATTTCTGTAAAACATTGTTACAGAAAAAAACAGATTAAAGAATGTGATCAAATATTTTGTTTGAGAGATTACCTACCTGTAAACGGGAATTCATTCCTGTTGTACATGAATTGTTGTCGCTAAGGGGAGTAATTAAGCATTGCAACAAACTAGCACTCGAGGGGGGGGGTAATTATTGGGGTCCCACCTCGACACTAATTCTACAAAGGACGGAAATCCTTTTTGCAATCAGTGAATCAGTTGGTGTTTACAATTACAGAATGTTTTAGTATGTGCATTGAATGGGGAATCAACGGAAATAAGTTCGTAAGAGACAAGTAGCAGGTCCGAATAAAGTAGAACACCACAATTAGCGCCTTGGTACGATTGAAGTATATTAGGGGTTAGTAAGAAAAACGCTGCTGGGCCCAATGAAGTAGAATAGAACAATTGAGGCTTTGGCAAGTTTGAAGTATATTAGAAGTGGGTAAAAAAAACGTTAGAGGGCCTAATGAGGTAGAACATCACAAATAGGGCTTTGACATGTTTGAAGTAAGTTAGTGGTTGATAAAAGACACGTATAGGGCCGAATGACATAGAACAAAACACACAGGGCTTTGACATGTTTGCAGTAAATTAGTGATTGGTAAGAGACACGTTATAGGGCCGATTGACCTAGAACACCACAAACAGGGGTTTTGAAATGTTTGAAGTAAGTTAGTGGTTGGTAAGAGACACGTTGGTGGGCCGAATGACGTAGAACACCACAAATAGGGCTTTGGCAAGTTTGAAGTATATTAGGAGTGGGTAAAAAAAACGTTATAGGGCCGAATGAGGTAGAACATCACAAATAGGGCTTTGACATGTTTAAAGTAAGTTAGTGGTTGATAAGAGACACGTTATAGGGCCGAATGACGTAGAACATCACAAACAGGGCTTTGACATGTTTGAAGTAAGTTAGTGGTTGGTAAGAGACACGTTGGTGGGCCGAATGACGTAGAACACTACAAATAGGGCTTTAACATATTTAAAGTAAGTTAGTGGTTGGTAGAAGACACGTTGTAGGGCCGAATAACGTAGAACACCACAAATAAGGCTTTTACATGTTTCAAGTAAGTTAGTGGTTGGTAAGAGACACGTTGGTGGGACGAATGACGTAGAACACCACAAATAGGGCTTTGACATGTTTGAAATAAGTTAGTGGTTAGTAAGAGACACGTTATAGGGCCGAATGACGTAGAACACCACAAATAGGGCTTTGACATGTTTGAAGTAAGTTAGTGGTTGGTAAGAGGCACGTTGTTGGGCCGAATGAAGTAGAACACCACAGATAGGGCTTTGGCATTTTTGAAGTATATTAGTGGTTGGTAAGAGACACGTTTGGGGGCCGAATGAAGTACAACACCACAAATAGGGCTTTGGCATGTTTGAAGTATATTAGTGGTTGGTAAGAGACACGTTGCAGGGCCGAATGAAGTAGAACGACACAAATAGGGCTTTGGCATGTTTGAAGTATATTAGTGGCTTGTAAGAGAAACGTTGCTGGGCCGAATGAAGTAGAACACCACTAGAATAACTGATCTACTACCAACTAGGTAAGAAGTGTGACATCGTGAGAGATGAACAACTGGAGGGATAGCCACTAGGTATGAAGAGTGGAATCGTGAGTGGTGAATAACTGGTGGAATACCCACTAGGTAAGAAGCGTGAAATCGTGGGTGGGATTATGTGGTGAATAGGTTCAGAATTTGGGATGAGACTCTTTGTATTTCCAGTTGGAATTTTATTACGCAACCAGGAGTGTAATTTTCTTATACTAGATCGAGATGTAGCGCCTAGGAGAATTAGTCTGCCTGTCTGAAGATAACCTTAGTAATAATGGGTTTTCAGAGTCTACATCATGTAGGGTAGGCACACATACTACAGCTAGGTAGTCTTAAGTATTACAAAATTTTTCTAATAATAAACGGCAAGAGGAAGAACTTGTACTTGTACTTCTTAGTCCAGGCGTCCAGCTCTAGGTGTAGCCGATAGCCCGATGTCCACTATATATTCGGAACGCCAAACTCCACAGCCCTCTGTTCAGGAGGAAGTCCTGCCACTTCTCCAGTTCAACCCTCATGTGGTCCCTCGCCGGGATGGGATAAGTGCAATCCCGAAGAATGTGCTCGATGGTTTCGTCTTGCTCCTCATCACAAAGAGCGCACAAAGGTGATTCAGCAAGGTTAAACCGGTATAAATAAGCTTCCGTGACCAGATGTCCCGTCCTGGCTCTTGCCGCAAATGTCGCGACTTGACGTTTGATGTCTCTGTAATTGTCGGCCGACGCAAGTTTGTTTTGCAAATGGAACAGGTGTCGTCCAGTCGCTTCAGCTTCCCACCGGGCAGCCCAGACGTCTCTAAAGTACTTTTTCCCGGCATTTTTACAGTGCAGTAGGGAGTGCTGCTCCTTATTTGTGGGCTTCATTCAAGAAGCTTGTTTTGCTATTGCATCCGCTTCCTCGTTGCCCGGAATGCCGACATGGGCAGGGATCCATTGAAGGCAGACTTCGTTTCCGTCACAATTGATCTTTTTTATCAACCTCCTGATTTCTGCTATACGGAATGAATATGGTCCAGTGGAGGAATGAGCCAGCGACTGTAGAGCTGACTTAGAGTCCGAAAGGATGCATATCTTTGACTTGGCCATCATCCCCAGACAGCCCGACAATGCGGCGTTAATACCGAGCAGCTCTGCATCCATACTTGAGCTGGAGTTCGCTGGGATGAAAAATCTATCTCCATTTGACTCGTTGTAGTACCCTGCTCCAGAAATGCCTAGTTCTTTATCCAGGGATCCGTCGGTAAAAATTTTTATGTATCCGTCGTACTGGGTTCGAATCATTTCAAGAGTCTCCGCTTTCAGCACTTCTCTGTGGTCTCCCTTGTTTCCGCCGTGAGGTAGTTGCAGATTTATAATCATTTCAGGCCAGTCATTTGGAGGTTCCTCATAGAACGTGGGGATTTGTTCAGGGGTGGTGTATCCCGGCATCAATTCCATCAGTGAGTTGATTTTGTGGCAGAAAGATTGTTTTACACGGCACTTTGTATTGAGTATAACACGCAGAGGGTAACTTGAGCCTCTAGCAGCTGTAGTTAGAAACTTCGACCATATTTGACTGTCTATAAAGACAGGAATGGGTTCTATATCCAGCTCCGTCTCCATGGCTGCCACAGGAGTCGTTCTTGTACATCCCAAACATAGTCGAATGGCGGCCGCTTGGATCGCTTCGATCTTCTTTAGATGCGTTTTTGCAGCAGATCCCCAGACTTCGCAGGCGTACGTTGTTTTAGATCTTATGTAAGTTTGGTAGAACATTCTCAAGGTTGGCGTATCGGCTCCCCAGTTACGACTTGCAACCGCTTTCAGAGCATTGAGTCTCGAAGAGCAGCTCTCTGTGACATAGTTCACGTGACTACCCCAGCGAAGTTTAGGGTCCATAACAACTCCCAGTAATTTTGGGATTTTGTTGAATCTCAGTGCCTTTCCGTTGATAGTTAGCTCGGGGATGAAGGTGGCTTGATTGTTGCGCCTGGTGAATAACGTGCACTCGGTTTTATCCACTGATATTGAGAGCGACCATTTGGAGCACCAATTTGACAGTGCATCTAGAGCCTCTTGCATCCTGAGGGAAGCCTCCACCCCGTCGGAAGACGTCACCCAAATGGTCTCGTCGTCCGCGAAGGTCATGCTGCGAACCTCCCTGGGGAAATCCTTGGCCTTGTCATGCAATGCTATATTGAATAGTAACGGGCAAATTATTCCGCCCTGAGGAATTCCGTTCTCCATGCGAAACGACGAGGAATCCGCCCCGTTGACTGAGACTACCACAAGCCGGTCACACAAAAAGTTTTTTATGAATTTAAGCATTTTACCCTTAATGCCGAGCTTCATGCATTGAAGTACAATGGATTTGTGGGGGATTTTATCAAATGCAGCTTCAAAGTCCACCATCACCGCTACAGTGCAATGCTTGCGTTCGAAACCTTTGTATATTTCACTCGTGAAGTATAGTAACGCATCTGTGGTGCTCCTGTGACGTCGAAAGCCAAATTGTGTATCAGCCAGCATGTTCCCAGATTCCAATCTCCATGACAACCTCTTACAAACGATGCGTTCCATTAGTTTGCCTAGGCACGATGTTAGAGCTATTGGACGATACGAAGCGATCCTCGATTTATCTTTCCCTGGCTTAGGAAGCGGTATGACTTTGCTAGTCCTCCAATTCTGAGGGATCTCGCCCGAATCCCAAATGGAGTTGAATGTGCTTAACATTAGCTCTTTCATCCTTCCCGAGCAGTGAGTTAACATTTCATTATGGATGTTGTCATCTCCTGGAGCTGCGCTTTTCAAGTCGGCTAAGCAGTACTCCAATTCTGACATGAGGATGGCCTTGTCATCCAGGTCATCACAGTAACATAGAAGATCTGACCGGCACGTTAACATTTGCTCGTGTGGAGTGAGGCGCTTCGGCCAAGGGATTTTGCGCCCAGACCTTGCAGAATAGAATCTCCCGAACTCCTCAGCCTTCTGGACATCATCAGTCAACAACTCGCCGCCCGTATTCGTGATTGCAGCAACCTTCCGCAAGGATTCGCCATTTATTGCTCTAAATCGCTTCCAGACTGTACTGGACGGTGTATTTACATTCATGGATCCAACGAAGCTCCTCCATGATCTTCTTTTTGCTGAAAGGATTGCTTTCCGAAGAAGGGCGTTGCATCTATTATATGTTACCCGGCTGTCCGAAGATTTTAATTTTTTCCATTTTTTCCTGGCCATGATGCGGTCTTTCCGAAGAGTTTCAATTTCTTTGCACCACCATGTATTCATTTTTTTGTTGGAGTCATTTCCCGATTTGGTTGGGATAGCTTGTTTTGCTGCTGTTATTATAGCAGATTGCAAATAAGATGCGCTTCGCTCGTTGACTTCGCTCAGCTCCTCTGTTGTCTTTTTAAAGAGATCCCAGTTCGCTTTGGATAACCGAAACCCGCTATGGATCGCCGACCGATTTGGATTCAAGGTCCTGCCGACGTCAATCTCGAAAAACACAGGAAAGTGGTCACTTCCCAGGTCATCGCCGACCCTCCAGTTTGAAATATTTTTCCGGAGAAGTGGGGAAGCTATAGACAGGTCCAGGGTGCTTAATGTGTTCGTAGATGCCGATTGGAATGTGGGTATATATGGCTTATTGATTAAGATCTGGCTGTTATTTAATAACCACCTGTAAAGCATTGGCCCGTTCCTGTTACAAGGACCTTTGTTCCAGCTGCCATGCTTGCTGTTAAAATCGGCAAGAGGAAGAAGAAATATAAATATTGTTTAAAGTCAATCCCTACTTTAGTTACCAAAGACAATATTTATTTTAGTTACTTTTTGTTAAATATTCACAATTAATAAAGCTTACAATCGCCAGTTGTTTGATTTGCCACAAACCTTCCAAACCCATTTATTTTAACCATACCCAGGACATATGATAATGGAGAATGTGTTGAAGAATGGGTCATAAAAGTAGAACTGGGCATAGAATAGGACAGCCACCCCTAAACTCGGCCGCTACGTAACCTAGGACTATAGGGGTAGTTTTGGATGATGCTCAAGGTCATCCCGACCTTGACCCCAGACCAAGGGGTGGTTTCGACCACGTTCAGGGGGGTAGGGGGTAGTTTTTCGAAAAAAAAAAAAAAAAAATCGGCCGCTACGTAACCTAGGACTATAGGGGTAGTTTCGGATGATGCGGGCGGACGTCGCGACCCTGACCCTAGCTTTGGGGGTGGTTTCGACAACGAATAGAGGGGTAGGGGGTAGTTTTTCGAAAAAATTTATTTCCAACACACTGACCTAAGCCAGCCAAACTGGATCTAACCTAACCCAACCTAAGTGTTGGGGGTGACCTTAGCTACGTTCAGGACCATACGCGGGGGATGCTCCGGGGGTGGATTGGGGGGTGGGGGGTAGTTTTCGAAAAAATTTTGGAAAAATGTGCCTTAACCGGTGGGGTGAGTCTAGAGTGCATTTTCGCGTCGGTAGGGGTAGTTTCACCTAGGGGTAGTTTTTGAATAAAATATGAAATTGTCAAAATTCGATCGGTTGGATCAACAGACAGTACGGGATACGTGTAGAGTCCATTACGGGCTGCTGCGGGGGTGGATTACCTAGGGGTAGTTTTTACAAAAAATACGAAAATGCCGAAAATCGAACGGTTGGATCAAATGACCGTACGGGATACGTGTAGAGTCCAATAAGGAACGCTGCGGGGGTGGATGCACCTAGGGGTAGTTTTTACAAAAAATATGAAATTGCCAAAAATGATCGGTGTCCTAGGTAATAGTCGCTCCCGAACCCGCGCTCGAGGTAACACCGCCTAGGAGCGGGTAAAGTCAACACGGAGCATGGTCTCGGGTAATAGCCTGCCCATAGGTAACCCTGCAATCTGGCGAAAGTGCCAAAAAATGATCGGTTAGATCAAACTACCAACACAACACAGCGCGTACGGTGGTGTGAATACCCGAGGCCTGAACGGTGTCATCAACCGCTGATACTGAAGGACGCCTCTTATCTACCATAAATATTCATGTATTTATGTAAACACAGACATAGACACGATGGACATCAGACGATCCATTGCAGCAGAGTTGCATAAGCCTGCAAGGCGAAATTTTAAAACACGTAGAGTACGTGTAAGAGGTATAGACGATTTATATCAAGCCGACTTGGTGGAAATGATTCCACATGCCAAGGACAACAACGGCTACAAGTATATACTGACCATGATAAACTGTATGACTAAATTCGCATTTGCGCTCCCATTAAAATCAAAATCAGGCCACGAGGTGGCTGCCGCTCTGGAACCTATTTTAAAATTACACCCTATGAAAAACCTTCAAACCGATCAAGGTAAAGAATGGTTTAAAAATCATGTAGGTAAACTGATGAAAAAATACAAAATCAATCACTACACCACCTATTCCGATAAGAAAGCCTCTATGGTGGAACGCCTGAATCGTACACTAAAGGGGCGAATGTGGCGTGAATTTACATCGCTAGGGACATATCATTGGCTGAATATATTGAAAAAAATTGTCAACGCCTATAATAATACAGTTCACCGTGCTATAGGCATGAAACCGAGTCACGTGACTAGAAAACACGAGCAGATGTTGTTGGACAAGACACGAGGAGGACCCGAGAGTAAGCCTAAAGCGCATAAATTTCACGTAGACGACAAGGTTCGAATCTCGAAATACAAGAAAACCTTTACCAAGGGTTACTTGCCTAGTTGGACAAACGAGTTGTTTACTATTTACGCCGTCTTACCGACAGATCCTGTCACGTACATCTTACAAGACGGCAAAGGCGAGACAGTAAAAGGCAAATTTTACACCAAAGAACTGAGTAAATCAAAAGTAGGTTCGATATACCTCGTGGAAAAAGTACTGCGCACAAAAGGCAATAGAGTCTTTGTGAAATGGCTGGGTTTCGATAGAAACCACAACTCGTGGGTAGATAAAGATAAGCTTATACTGTAGCCGCATAAGACCGTATGATGTCATTGGATAAGTCAACTGCCAGCGCCAGAATATATATTTCAAATAAATATAATGATCGTCGCCCAATTGACTCATTCTGGTTACGTCGTTCGACATGCGTGTAGTGAATGCTCCATATACGATGCAACTACATAACTTTGACGCATATGTAGGCGAAAAGGAGAAACGAAGTCGACACAGCCCCCTATTGCCCAACACTATTAGAGCAATCGTATGCGGTCCGTCAAATTGTGGCAAAACAAATGTAATATTCAATCTTTTGTTCGAAGCAAACGGGCTGAAGTTCGCCAACATTTATATATTCTCAAAATCACTTCACCAGCCTAAATATAAGTTTCTGTCCAAGGTGCTGGAAGAATCGGGTATCGGCTATTTTCCGTACAGCGACAACGAAAACATAATCAAACCACGCGAGGCGGAACCTAATTCCATTATGATTTTCGACGACATACAGTGTGAAAAACATGATAATATACGTAACTACTTCAGTATGGGCAGACATAGTTCAATTGACTCTTTCTATCTAGGTCAAACGTACAGCAGGATCCCCAAACATCTAATCAGAGACAATACCAATCTGATTGTTGTATTTAAACAGGACGATATGAATCTAAAACACATTCATTCGGATCACGTCGGTACGGACGTGTCGTTTAACACTTTCAAAGAGCTCTGTGCAACGGCTTGGAAAGAGAAATTCGGCTTTATAGTAATAGATAAAGACAGCGATATAGATCAGGGTCGATACAGAATCGGTTTCGACTCCTTCGTAAAAGATCTATAATGCGAATATATACGTATAATGATATATCGCCATATGCCAACGGCGACACTACCAAAACGCCAAAATCAAATATATGTTGTTTCTATTATGCCGATAAGAAGAGGTTTTGCGGAAACTACTGTAGCCGCACGAATAGGCACGGGCATGTATTCAATAGGCGCTGCTGGAGGCATAAGCGGATCGGATCGTACAGCAAGAGTTTACCGCCCATAATTCTGATAATGATTACATCTGCAAATAGAATCTATAATCGGGACATCTGGATTAGGTTCATGCATGAATGCGATAAAGGCGGCGTACCGTTTGAATTGATAATATACAATGAACACATGTTGAAAGGAACTGTTAGGCATCCGCAAAACTTGATATCCAGATTTCGACCGTTTCCTGATTTCTTCAACCGGACACTGGCTCCCAGTCACGGGGGCATAGAGTACACGCAAGTATACCTCGACATGTTACAGTACAGCTGTTCATTGCCGTATGCCTCCCATTGTGTAGTAATCACGGAGAGGACAGTTCCCATAGTTGGCCCTATAAAGGCGTACAAGCTTATCAGCGGTGTAAAGTGTTGTGTAGACATTAGCTACAATGTGAAATATGGCCCTAGACCTTCATCGCTACCCTTACGCGGTAGAGGTAAATATTACGAGGCTGTAAATAATAAGGCACAAGGTGTGTTTACAACCGAATTTCTAAAGGTAGCCCTGCCGACGGTGCCCAATCACTGTCATCATTTCGGGTTGTCATTTGACGGATCAAAATATACGGTTGATGATCGCAGGCAACTTGAGATGTGGTGCACATACACGGGAGCAAACTCTGATGAGTTTCTACTCTTGAACAGTTACCTCTTCGAAAACTCTATACGCAAGCTAAAACAGTACATGCAAGATATGCCCAGAGACGATAATCTAATAGTAGCCGAAATACCTCAATGGCGTGACAATATAAAACGTACCTTTGTCTTTAGAAGCGCCGAGAAGGTGGAAAGTATACCGTATTTCGACATCAATATGTACAGATACTTCCGCGGTCTCCCTTGGGCCAATTCGAAATTGATGAAAGTGTCCGCATCACAGGTTGTGCAATATCTATTGCGTGAAAAGCGTCACGCCATGTTTTTTCGATCTTTGGAACTGTCATAAAAGCTATACGATAGTCGAATTACGGGTCATTTCACAATATGACACCAGAGGAGGAGCAGGTTATCTCTGAGATTGCCCGTTTGAGGGACAACATCAAGAGAAAGTATCTTCAGATAAAGTTTGGCGATGCAGACGCTGAACGAGTTTTGACTAAACAATATAGTCCCATCATCAAGGAAATTTCAAAAATTCGTCGTCTACAGCCGAAAATGGAAATTAAAAAAGAAGAAGAGGAGGAGATGGATATAGACAAGAAGGAGGAGGAGGAGGAGGAGGATGATGCCTCGCAACACTCTGTTCCGAATTTCATCGACACCGAAGTAATAGCCGAGTCTGAACCTTCACCGATGCATGTTGAATTAACAGACGAGTCTGGACCCTCGGTAACACCTGTGCGTCAAACTAGTGCCGTTAAAGAGCTACTATCAACACCGTCGGGCCAAGAGGATAGTGTTCGTTATGTCCATACAATGTTCAAACATCGGCTACCGCGAACCTATGTGCTGAGAATGATTAAAGACCATAAGAATACAATTGATAACACATACGGTCCTCGAATAACAGGAGACGGTACTGTTATGATAGGCAATAAGTATATAAGGTTTGACGATGAAAACGGCGACATCATCATTGACGGAGACACTTACAAGGGAACCGAAGGGCTATATGAATTGATATTTATGCGCAAACCCGATGAAAACCTCTACACAAACGCCGATCTGATCACTTATAAACAAATCTGCGAACAAACCAGTGCTCATAGGAAAGGATATAATCATCTGTTAGCCATAAACCGGGCTAGTAAATCGGCCAAGTACAAGTCAGTTATATCGAGATTATTTCCGCCGACCGGTTTACGTAGCGGCAAAGGTTATGCCTATTGGGACAACCCCAACGAGCTCTGTGACAGGTTACGACTCCTTTTGTCGTCTCAAGAGGTAGGTCATACGGGTCATGAGAACGAAATCGCCTCCATTATAGAAGAGCTGAGGGAAGCGGGTTTTATAAAAGGCAGCGGAAATAGAAAAATTAGGACATTAATAAGATGAGCGTCGATAAGTTTGGACGTTATTCGGACCAGGTTAACGCTCCCCACCCCCATCATCAACAGCACGGTATAGGTCTGACTTCCGACGGTAATCATTATGACGCGATAGGCAAGTTATTGCGCAATGTTGGCGACGCTATTGAGGACGGCGATGCAGTGTCCAAAACGTATCTCGAACAAAACTGTTTGATGCGAATAAAGAACAGATATCATACACAAGGCTTGCCTTTGGGCGGTCTCGGAGAGCCAAAAGAAAAAGATGATGCCGTAACGAGAGCCTACTTGGAATCGTTGGTTCCCATTAAATTAGCCGATTGTTTTTCCTTTGGCGACCAAAGGGTGTGCGATGTATCGGCGCCTATAAAAGACACCGACGCTATTAACATGAAGTACGTCAGAGATAATTTCTTATCGAAAAACGCAGAGGGTAAATTTGACGCTCACGGAGTGGCCATATGTAATGTTAAAACGCCGTTGTATAAAAATGACGCCGCTACAAAATTATACGTGGACGATAGGGTACCGCGAAAAGACAAAACTCTTTGGGGTTTTCAAAATAAGCGGCTCGCTCAGGTCGAAGATCCATTGTACCAACAAGACGCCGTCACACTGGGTTTTCTAATAAAAAATACGCTGTTTCTCACCATACTGCCGACCGGTGAAACGTATAACGCAAACGGAAAATGTATAACTAATGTTCGAGACGGTTACACCGATCTTGGCGCCGTTAACGTCCGTCAGCTTCATGAAATTAAATCTTGGATAAAGAAATACACTCTGCATTCCGAAGAGACGGGCGACTACTACTGGTTAAACTCTAAGGGCTTATCGGGGATAGCCGATGGTATAGCAGATAACGATGCTGTTTCGCAGAGGCAATTGAATACGGCTATTCAGAGCCTAAGAGACACGCTAATGCGAGAGATGTCTAAGCATATCTAAAAATAGATCTTCAAGGTAAATAGGCGATCATAAATACGGGACCGCTTTAGAAAATAATATCAGTCGTTGAAATGTTCTTCAAGCTGACGTTACTGTTTGCCTTGTGGAGCTCATCGCTCGCAACGTCCTCGCCTACGCCCACGACATTTTGCGGATATACTGAAACTAACGGTAGTAGTAGCAGTAGTATTGTTCAGGCTAAGACCAACCGTAAATGGGGTATCAACGGATTGACTTGGTATATGTATGGTAATAAAAAATATCTGAATATCGCCGCGCACGCATTCAGTCTCTGGGGTAGATATATCCCTTTGACTTTTACTCTCGACTCGACAAGACCAAATATTGCTATATTATTCGGGGACGCTGAACATATAAAACTGTCGGAAGGAACAATGTGCGGTACTAGATTTGACGGTAGAGGAAGAGTCGTTGCCCACGCTTTTTCGCCTCATGTGCTTCAATCGCAAGTAGAGATACACTTCGATAACGAGGAAGAGTGGGATTTTACAATGTCTACGTCCGATAGTGGCCGTAACTCGTTTTACGCTGTTTTGGTTAACGAAATAGGGCACGCTCTAGGCTTATCTCATAATAAGAATCACGATTCGATAATGTATCCGTATACGACCACCCGAAATATATCCAGTATGTATTATTTGGACCTTTCTTCGGACGATATTAATAACATTCAGTATCTATATGGTGCAAAACCAACCACCACCACCACAACCACCACCACTGCCTCCACCACTACCACCACTACAAGCACCACTACCCCTACTACCACCACCACCACAACTACACCTACCACGATCAAAACAGAAATAGACACTGTCGATTTATGCTCTGTCAGAGGCTTTGACGCTGTTTTAATCGCTATGCAACACATGTACCTGTTTCACGGACAGTATGTATGGATATTGCATCTGGATCCGAATAAGAGAGAAGCTGATCCGAAACCCGAAATCATTTCGGAATGGTTACGCTATCTGCGACCCGGTTTTACAAACGTTACCGCAGTCTATCAATCACCCAACGGAGACGTGATGCTCATTGCTCACGGATGGGTTTACGCTATAGAATATCCTAGTCTTTTGAAAAGATATATTTACACGCTGAAAGATTGGATAGGACGTCCGGTGAAGACGGTTAACGCTATTTTCAACAGCCACCTGGGTAAAACAATTGTCCTCTACGACAACGCCTACGTGATGAGATACGATGAATGTAGGTACACCGGTCTGTATCAAGGGCCCATGACCGAAATCTACCGCGGTTTACCAAACGATTTGCGCGGCGGTTTCAGATATATGGACGGAAATCTTTATTTCTTCACCGCCGACAACCAATTATTTGTGTACAACGAATTTCTAGAGGCCGTGACGGCGGTTGAAAAGGATATTTTCGATGTTTTGAAAATACGTTGCATGAAGAGGGCTAGACTCAGAGAGCTATATGCAATCTTGAAGGACATATTTTATAAGTAGACGTTGTGACTGTTGCGGTTCATTAATAGAATGGGTGCCAAACGGGACACACCTGTTGGTCGTAAACGCGGTGGCGTAAAGACGGGGCGCGGACTAGTGTCTGGCGTTTTGAATAAAGCCATCGATTTACTACCTGTCGAGTTACACTTACCTTCGTACAATTATTGCGGACCTGGAACAAGACTGAAGAAACGGTTGGCGCGCGGTGATAAAGGTATAAACCCGTTGGACGAGGCCTGTAAACAACACGATATCGCATACAGCAATTACAGTGATTCGGATAACAGACGCGTAGCCGACGGAATACTGGCGGGGAGGGCTTGGGACAGAGTCAAAGCGGGTGACGCATCGCTCAGTGAACGCGCTGCCGCGTTGGCCGTAGCGGCGGCAATGAAAGCCAAGACGGCTTTTGGCGGTGGTAAAAAACGTCGTCCTCGTCAGCCTACCGTTCAGCAGCTGTTGAAACGTCTGCACGGCAAAGGGCTTTACTTGAAACCGTACAAGAAACAGGGTCGAGGGAAGAAGAGATGTACGAAAAAAAAACTTCGATAGATTGTATACCCGTTAGACCGTTGACTAATATAGATCTGGAGAGATACGCCTTAGCCCTGAAAGTACCGTGGTTCAGAGGTGTATACATGAGAGACACGTTACCTGCACAACCTTTAAGGAACGAATCGGCTATCGTAAATTTGGATAGTATAACCGGCTCCGGTACCCATTGGGTATGTTACAAAAAGAGAGGAAACTCTATAGAGTACTATGACAGTTTCGGGAATCTGCGACCGCCGATTGAGCTAAGCAGGTATTTTGGTGAAGACGCCAACGTACACTATAACTACAGGAGGCATCAAAATGACAACTCAGTCGTTTGCGGTCATTTGTGTTTAAAGTTTCTAACGTCATGAGTATAGTGTTAACAGATCGCACACCTGTCTTGTCATGTGACTTTTTCCCGCCACTTGATGTTTCAAAGGGCGAATGGGAAATAGGTTTTATCGATCTGGCAACATACAATTCGATACCGAACGTCGTGGAAAATGTAAACAACCGTTTTCATTACGGCGATGATAATGATGTTCACACGATATCATTACCGACCGGATCGTACGAAATTTCCGATATTGAGAGGTATATTAAATCGAAACTAGTTGACGATACTGTTTTAGTATTGACACCTAATAATAACACGCTCAAAGTGGAGATAAAATGTTCGCACGCGATCTTTTTCGACAAGGCCATGTCTATAGGCCAGCTGATGGGCTTCAGCGGGAAGAAATTAGAGGCAAATCAAAGACACTCTTCTGATCGGCCGGTAGATATCATCAGGGTTAACGTGATTCGCGTGGATTGCAATGTGGTCGCCGGATCGTTTCAAAACGGCATAGAATGTCATACTTTGCACGAATTTTATCCGCAGGTACCGCCCGGTTATAAGATTGTAGAAGTCCCGCAGAGCGTAATATATTTACCTGTCAACGTGAGCGTCATTCATAATATCACCGTTAGTCTAAGAGATCAGAACGGCGATACAATCGACTTTCGTGGAGAAGTCATTTCCGTACGATTACATCTACGAAGACGCCAGGATGGGTCTAATATTTAACGTGCGCTTCCAAAAGAAGGGCGGCAGTTTACGTCAGACGACGGCACAGTTAACACTGCGAAACGTTAGGTTCCTCAGATCTTTGGGTTTTAAAGTGATCAATGGAGGACCTTTTGGCTATCGACTCTAGCGCCGAGTACGACAACACCCTCAACGGGCTGGAATACCATACTCATCGGCCGTACTCGTCCGCTACGTTTGGTAATAACGATGAAATTCGTATCCCCATTCATCAGCAAGATGTCATTACGATTCCTTTTCAGAGCACGTTGCATATAAGAGGTACGCTGAAGGCTACAAAAAACGGAGAGGCGGCCGCTGACGTGTCTTTGGTAAATAACGCTATAGCTTTTCTTTTCGACGATATCAGGTACGAGATCGGAGGCAACGAGATAGACAGAACCAGGAATGTTGGTATAACGACAACCATCAAGAACCTGCTTTCGTTGCGCGAAAACGAGAGAAATAAACTCGGAAATTGCGGTTGGCTAGGAGTGGGTAAAACAAATTCGGACTGCAAAGAGTTCAACGTGGTTATACCGTTGCGTATGCTGATGGGGTTTTTCGAGGATTACAATAGAATTGTAGTCAACGTGAAACAGGAGCTCGTCCTTTTGCGTTCATCCTCAAATTTTAACGCAATAGTTAGCGCAGATGCGACAGATGTTGATTTGAAAATAAACACTATCTATTGGCGGGTTCCACACGTCTCCGTAGCCGACCAGATAAAATTAAACCTATTGAAGATGATTGAACGCGATGTCACCGTTCACGTGCCACACCGTAAATGGGAACTAATAGAATACCCGGGTTTACCTGCCACGAAGCAACTCACCTGGACTGTAAAGACCACTTCGCAGCTGGAAAAACCTCGTTACGTAATTTTCGCCATGCAGACGGATCGCGAAAACAAGATTAATTCTAACGCCTCGGAGTTTGACGGATGCAAGGTTACGGATGTAAAATTGTACCTCAACTCTCAGTACTTTCCCTACGATAATATTCTCGGCGACACCGCCCTGTTGTACGACATGTACGTTAGATTTCAACAGTCTTATTATTCACGCGAGCCATCACCGTGTCTAGACTTGTCTACCTTTAAAGCGAAAGCACCGATTTTTGTAATCGATTGTTCGAAACAAAACGATACGATAAAATCGGGGCCTGTAGATGTGAGACTCGAAATCGAGGCGTCTGACAATATTCCGCCTAATACTTCCGGTTACTGCTTGATTATTCACGATTCCCATATTGTCTATAACCTGCTGTCGGGTGTTGTTAAAAAGATTACGTAATCTGTGACGACGCGATAAATTACCCGGTTTGTGTGCATTTAGTCTCAGTTGCGGCTTGGAACATGCAGGCTGTGGTCGAGTTTCATGCCTTCGTCGACAATGCGGGTAAATACATTATCAAGGAACTGGCTGTGGTTGCCGAACACTATCACAGTGTTACAATATTCAAACCGCCTTACAGATTTCACAATTTAAACGAGTCTGCGCAAAAGTCTGCTCGTTGGTTACAGTCAGGCTATCACCGTATCGGCTGGTACGAAGGTAGTATACCTTTTGACGAAGACACTGTGCGAAAGATGTTTGCACCGTTTGACACCATATTCACAAAGGGTTTGGAGAAGGCTAGATTTCTCAGGCAGTTTCACACAGATGTACGTGAATTGCCCAATGAGAAGCACGACGTCTCTTGTAAATACTATAAGTGTATATTACCTCAGCATAATAATGATGTAGATTGTAGATGCGCACTGCGCAGTGCTAAATATTACTACGATCTGCTCCTAGCGTAGTGTCACTTGTGTGTCTGGGTCACTGGCGTGGAGTTGAATCTTCCGTAAACCTGTGTGTTAGTTAAACCTGTGTGTTTGGGTCACTGGCGTGGAGTTAATTCTTCCGTAAACCAAAGTGTGTCTGGGGTCACTGGCGTGGAGTTAATTCTTCCGTAAACCAAAGTGTGTCTGGGGTCACTGGCGTGGAGTTAATTCTTCCGCAAACCAAGGCGTGTTTGTGGTCACTGGCGTGGAGTTAATTCTTCCGTAAACCAAGGTGTGTGTGTAGTTAAACCTGTGTGTTTGTCTGGGTCACTGGCGTGGAGTTAATTCTCCCGTAAACCTAGGTGTGTCTGGTTCACTGGCGTGGAGCCTGTGTGTACCCACGTGTGGAGCAGATTGAAAATTTAAAAAAATATAAAAATATTAAAAATTCAAAAAAAATAATCAGGAGACTACATTTTGTCATGGAGTGGTAGTCACTTGGGAGTAGCGTTGGTTTGGGGCTACTCCCCAAGGGGTAAGCCTTCTGCTTGCCCCGGCTTGTAATGCGGTCATTGAATCGGATTCACTGGTTCAGTTGGCGGTCCTAACCCCGTGAAAACTGCAGAAGGCAAGCGTTTCGACATCTTGAGAGGTCAATGGGATATCTCTGATCGAGGGCTGACGCAGTCGCACGGTAAGTGTAATATTAATTGTATAACATTTGTTGTTTTCGATCTTGTATTTTTAGAGACATTCTAGCCGGCTCAGACCATATCGGTATTGGTCAGTGGATAACCACCATTTGGTGCCTGAATCCAGGGTTGCGTTACCTATGGGCAGGCTATTACCCGAGACCATGCTCCGTGTTGGCTTTACCCGCTCCTAGGCGGTGTTACCTCGAGCGCGGGTTCGGGAGCGACTATTACCTAGGACACCGATCATTTTTGGCAATTTCATATTTTTTGTAAAAACTACCCCTAGGTGCATCCACCCCCGCAGCGTTCCTTATTGGACTCTACACGTATCCCGTACGGTCATTTGATCCAACCGTTCGATTTTCGGCATTTTCGTATTTTTTGTAAAAACTACCCCTAGGTAATCCACCCCCGCAGCAGCCCGTAATGGACTCTACACGTATCCCGTACTGTCTGTTGATCCAACCGATCGAATTTTGACAATTTCATATTTTATTCAAAAACTACCCCTAGGTGAAACTACCCCTACCGACGCGAAAATGCACTCTAGACTCACCCCACCGGTCAAGGCACATTTTTCCAAAATTTTTTCGAAAACTACCCCCCACCCCCCAATCCACCCCCGGAGCATCCCCCGCGTATGGTCCTGAACGTAGCTAAGGTCACCCCCAACACTTAGGTTGGGTTAGGTTAGATCCAGTTTGGCTGGCTTAGGTCAGTGTGTTGGAAATAAATTTTTTCGAAAAACTACCCCCTACCCCTCTATTCGTTGTCGAAACCACCCCCAAAGCTAGGGTCAGGGTCGCGACGTCCGCCCGCATCATCCGAAACTACCCCTATAGTCCTAGGTTACGTAGCGGCCGATTTTTTTTTTTTTTTTTCGAAAAACTACCCCCTACCCCCCTGAACGTAGTCGAAACCACCCCTTGGTCTGGGGTCAAGGTCGGGATGACCTTGGGCATCATCCAAAACTACCCCTATAGTCCTAGGTTACGTAGCGGCCGAGTTTAGGGGTGGCTGTCCTATTCTATGCCCAGTTCTACTCATAAATAGCCTTGTGAAAGTAGTAGGAGACTCATCACCCAGATTCATTGCCTTCAAGGCTCATCTCTCAAGGTCGCGCATCCTTTACACGACAAAAACACAGTTGTTAGATAAACAGGCGACTGCCAATGGTACAACCATGAATATACGAGCTCCTCGCTGGCATTTAAAGGTCAACTGGAAGAAATACGAAAAACTAACCCACTCAAGCTAACCTCTGATTCACCAAAAAAGTCAACGTGTCCTTACATTCGCTAACATCACTGCCGAACCGTTCTAATTCTCACGGGAATTTATCTCAATCTCCGTACTTCTAGTTTTAGGCTAAAACCTCATAATCTTCGAAAGCGTAAGAAGCTAAACTCTGCTTTAGAAATCTTTGCTAAAACAAACCATGAAGATTTCGAGAAGGAAGATTTGTCCCATATGTTCAAGGACTGGTCTTCGTTTACAAGCAAAATGGAATTGGCTTCAAGTGATTCGCCCTCTAAACTCTTTACTCTCCCTAGCTGTAGATGTTGCCACCTCCACCAGAAAATAGGCTATGATTGCCTAGCAGGACACTCACACACTATGAGAGTACAGCAGACCCCACAATGCTAACCATGCCACTTGTTGGATTATAATCCCTCAGAGCCTGGACCTAGTCATAATGGGCTCAAGACTGAATCCTACACAGAGGACAGGAAAATGCTATTACATTTGTTGTGGTCCTCGATTTTCTTCAACCAATAGCTCTTTTTCAACAAATGAACATTGGTAATAAAGAAGTACTTAAAAATATGCCTCACATACGCTGATTTAAAAACGCTTTTTAGTGATCTCATGAGTAATAATTTATCATAAAATTAAGTTTTTAACCTTATATAATTAAAAACATTTCCTACGCTTTTAAAGCTTGTGGGGAAGTTTTACAACACCAACATTTACCAAAAATAATGTAAAGTTTTTATAAAAATATTTTTTTCTCCGATACTAAAAATTATGATATTACAAGAGATATAGTATTTTTAAATTTAATACTCTTTAAGTAAAAATAGAATATTTACGCCTGAGATAAAGTTTTCCAAGAAACCGTCTAAACATAAATAAAATTTTAACTCTTTAATAATAATGATGTTGTGTCTTGAGTTTATACAGAGCACATAAAGAAGGCTTCATTAGGTATGCAAAAAACGAAACCGTTCTGATTGAAATTCCGTCCGTGTGTCTCAGTGAATGTGCATGATTACAGAGAAATCTCCTTTGTTGCTGCAAAATAAGCAATACCCAATGCTTTCGGGGATATTCAACACGTATGGGATAATTATAGCCTTATGTAAAGGCTCAGTGTTATATTGAATAAAAGTCGAATTGTTTTGTTTAATTATCGAGAACGAATTCCACAAAGTTTTGCTTCAAAAGTGTTATTGTACGCAAGAGCAGAGAGAACATTGTTTGAACACTACAAATATTGGTAACGTTTTACACGTATGTCACATGTACATGTAGACACATGCACACAAGTGTACTGAGAAACACTTATAGTGTCAATACGTACATGGATATAAGCTAGCAACTGGAAACTAATATTTTCTAAAGCCTACTTAAGTTATCAAAGCAACATTTTAATTTAGTTACTTTTTATAAAATAATTACAAATAATATAAATAAAGTAACACAACTTGTACGTTAAAACAGCTGTTCTAACCACTTAACATATAAGATATAGTCAGCTGTTTCATGAAATTAATGTTATCAATTAATATAAACCATACTGGGTGAAATAACTATGTTTCATACTTTCCTTGTTTGTAAAAAGTTTTACTCCCATGTAAAACTAAAATTATTTCTATAAATTTAATTATTGAATTAATATTTGAAAACATTCTAATAACAAGTGATATCCACTGCCAGTTTTGAAAAAAAGGATTTGACCTTGAGTGGATGAATAAAATTAACTCTTTTATGCCACTTAAATTTTTGCTTAAATATGAAAAAAAGATAAGGAGAAACAACGCTAAGGAAATAGACGTTAAATAAAAATAGTAAGAAATAAACAAGTGCCATTTATATTCAATATAAAAAAGTAATATAGAAAAGATAAAATCAATTCCTACTCAGGTGATTAAAGTTATATTTTATTTTAGTATTTTGTATTAAATAATTAAATTATATTAAAGTAAAATGAGCTATGTATTAAAACAGCTATTCTGCTACATAACCTATAACATAAAATCAGCTGTTTTATGAAATCATGTGTTATATTTTATTTTAGTTTTTTGTATTAAATAATTAAATTATATTACAGTAAAATGAGCTGTGTATTAAAACAGCTATTCTGCTACATAACCTATAACATAAAATCAGCTGTTTTATGAAATCATGTGTTATATTTTATTTTAGTTTTTTGTATTAAATAATTAAATTATATTACAGTAAAATGAGCTGTGTATTAAAACAGCTATTCTGCTACATAACCTATAACATAAAATCAGCTGTTTTATGAAATCATGTGTTATATTTTATTTTAG
>JBAIZL010000102.1:687500-712500 GCA_036971475.1 Prosapia bicincta
AGTATTTCTTTGCCCCACAAATCTCCTGAGTAGCCCCACAGTACCTTGAATTTGTTACACCCGAAGGTTGCATTCCATTCTTCCCTACACAACCTGTCTATATGTGCCGTGATCCCCTTGCGCCCCTCCTGAGGCGGCATGCCCACTGCCCTCAGCAACGGTCCTTGAGTTGCACCCTCAGTTACACCCTTGTTTTGCTAAGGCATTAGCTCTCTCATTCCTTATCCAGCCAGAATGTCCTGGAATCCAGGTTAGGTTGAGTGAATTATACTTACTCAGCTCTACTAGATCAGCTATAGTCTCAGCTGGCCTCCTGCCAGACCCTATTATTTCCTTAGCACATAGTTTGATCACGAGCATCTCCACCTGGAAGACAGAGTTTTAGTCCTCCAGGCGATGGCAAAATCTGTCTTGGTGTCTCGGTCCACTAAATCCTGCTCCCACTCCTTCCTTCATCTTGGACCCATCGGTGAACCAGATTCCACCATGTCTGGGTCTATACTTCGCCCACGCCTCTCTTGCAGGAATATGGATTTTGTAGTTTCCTTTTTCGCTTTTAAGAGACAGTATCTTATCCTGAGGTTCTATTCAGAGCTCCTTCAGTGAATCTCCAAATAGCTGTTTTTAACTCTTGCTACTTGTCTTCCACAGCCCGGTACAACTTATCCGGTATGCAGTTTTCATTGCCTCCATCCTAATTTGAAGACTCAAGGATATAAAACCCAACATTACCCTCATGGCCGCACAAAGTGTGCTTCTCCTTGTAGCTGTTATGCCTCTAAGAAAGAGCCCCTGCGCGCGGTCCAGCATTCTTTTACTTGTTTCTTTCTGTGCCCTGTCCCACCAGACGATTGAGGCAAAGACTAACCTCGGCACCACAATGGCGGAATAAATCCAGTTCATCTGACGTGGACCCAAACCCCATCTCGTGCTTATTGCTCCTCTGCATTGCCAGAACGTAGCTATGGCTTTTTTGCACTTATCCTCCAAGTGCTCATGCCAGAGTAGCTTCCTATCCAGAATAACTCCCAGATATTTAGCGATCTCAACGTAGCTTATTTTGGTATTACCAACTTCCATCATCTCCAGCGATTTAATTTTATACGCCTAGTGAAGATGAGTGCCACAGATTTCTCTCCTTGAATGCATAGTGCATTCTCCCTGCACCATGCTTCTGTTACCTTGAGTGCCTCTTGAAGCAGGTCTTTGAGGACCTCTTCAAATGGTCCCCTAACAAGGATAGCTATATCATCCGCATATCCTACCACCTTGACACCCATTCCAATGAGCGTGTTTAGTAGGCCGTCCACGACAAGGTTCCACAGCAGAGGGCAGCCCTCCGAGACCATCCCATTTATCGTGCACCCCATCCAGGATGCAGTACTTATCCGGTTTTCCAAGGAAGTCATAATTCAATTTATAATTCCATCAGAAATTCCGTGATCCATTGCTGTTCTCTTGATGGCCAGTCTAGAGGTACTATTAAAAGCCCCCTCCACATCAAGAAAAGACCCAATACATATCCCCTTGTTGCTGATCTGACCCTGATAAAGTCCACGACTGACAACAGCGCAGTCTCCACTGACCTACCAGTTCGGTAGGCGTGTTGATCCTGATGAAGCGGATACTGCTTTAAAGGTCCCTCCTTCAAATAGTGGTCCACCAGCCTTTCCAGTGTCTTTAACCAGAAAGATGTAAGGCTGATAGGTCTGAAGTCCTTTACCTCTGTGTAACCTTTCCTCCCCGGCTTAGTAAGATAAAGATAACTTTCGTTTTGAGCCACTGCCCAGGGTTTGTAACCCAAAGCAACACAGCCCCTGAGTAGTCCTGTCAGTGGCCCTATTATTTCCTCCAAGCAATTTTGTAGTAGTGCTGGAGTAGAGAAGGCGTTGGGGTAGATGGGGCGCTTGGGAGGGAACCAATAGGAAAGCTGTAAGCGCCCATAAGCGCCCATAAGCGCGCGAACAAGATGGCGGCGCCCATAAGCGCGGGAACAAGATGGCGGCGCCCATAAGCGCGGGAACATGATGGCAGCGCCCATAAGCGCGGGAACATGATGGCAGCGCCCATAAGCGCGCGAACAATATGGCGTCTCGCTCTAGTGTCCTAACCTAAGAAAAGGTGTTGTATGTGTATGAAGGTTAGATGTGGGGGGGGGGCGAGGTCGCCCTAGGTGTTGTTTTAAATAATATATAAAATTGCCAAAAAAGCGATCGGTTAGATCAAATGATCGGCGTTTCAAATAGTCAGCCATATGTGTGGGAAGCGGCCTATCACATTGCAGGCGCTCGGTAGGCTTACGTCTGACGGACACCCAACACACGGACGCGCTGCGAGTCGGGCTTGAGGTAAAGCCGCCTAGGAGCCAGGCCTTAGGTAAAGCTACCACTGAGGCAGACCTTCGGTAAAGTCACCCCGAGGTAAAGCCACCCAGGACATAGGAATAGTCTATACGGAGCATGGTCTCAGGTAAAACCCATCCCGAAGCCTGCCCATAGGTAAAGTAACCCTGGAATCTTACATTAAGTGGGGGCGGTTATCAAATGAAATTACCAAAAATGATCGGTTAGATCAAACGACCAACGTTCCAACTAAACACTAATTTTAACCGACCAACAATTATACACCGAGTGCAAATAGTCAACAAGTTGAATCGAGCAATCACATTACAGGGGCCCGGTAGGTCTACGCAAACGGTCGCTGTAAGACGTGAAGGCTTATATACCATGTTAAGCCAATATATATATGATAGCCCACACAATGTGTTAAACAAATACGCATGTAAACCTGCATACATACTATGCTAGGCCAACATACATGGGCCTACTATGTCTGTAAACACAGGCCAAAACCTTTATGACCTGAGCTATTTTCACCTCTTCTATCAGGTTGATCCTGGCAACTGTATAATATGGGAGGTACTATAGGGTACATCTACCAACGCATAACCTATCAAGCCCACGTAAAGATTTAATATATTTGATGACGTATCCGCGTTCGAGCGACTCTATGCAGGTATTAGACCCATCCTAACTAGAGGGGCAAGGGGTTATGTTTGTCTATGCTACAAAAAACCCGCACAGCTGTGTCGTTGTGAATCTAGGCGCGTGTTTATGTTTTTATTACTGTATCAACTTACTATGTACTGTTGGCATACCAAGGCCTACATATATATAATCAGAAATCAATATAAATAATCAAATAGCCTCAATGGATATATCCTATAGCTGTAAATGTATCTAGATATAAAGGTATATATGGAGAAACACTAATAATGAGGCCTATCACAAAACGTGAATAAATATATGTTATAAAACGATCCTAAAACGATGCTAAGCCATCATGCAAGCTATACATAGGCGTATATACCCCGTTAGGCCAACATACGTCATAGCACACATAATGTGTTAAACAAACATATGTGTAAACCTGCATACATACTATGCTAAGCCGACTTACATGAATCCCTAAATGTGCCTACTATGTCGGTAAACCACTGGCCAAAGCCTATATGATCTGAGCTAGCTTCACCTCGTCTATCAGGTAGAACCAGGCAACCGTATAATACGGGAAGTACTATATGGTATAGCTAACAATGCATAACCTATCACGCCCATGACGGTCAACAAATATTACAATATAATTAAAAAAAAGTTACGCAACCTATATACATACAATGCTAAGCCCACATTCAGGCATATATACTATGTTAAACCAGCATGCAATATACTCTAAATAGACATATATACGCTGTTAAACCAATATGCAGGTTAAACTATATACAACCTGTATTAGGCAAATATCCCCGTTACCCACATAGGCCTATGTTAAGCCAGGTTGAATGATAGCTTATATAGTGTGTTAAACAAATATGCATGTAAACCTACATAAATACTATGCTAAGCAACATGGATGCTATCCTACATAGGCTTATATACTATGTTAAGCCTGCATACTGCGTTAAATAAATATGCGTGTAAACCTACATAAATACTATGCTAAGCCAACACATAATAAATACATAATAGAATACATAATGTGTTAAACATATATGTGTGTAAGCCTGCATAGATATTATGCTAAGAAGACATGGGCCTACAATGTATAACACATTCAGTGCATAGTTTAGCTAATGGTTATCACACACTATCCTACAAGCTGCCCACATAATACCTGATACATAGCCTGACTAATCATTAACACACAGTATGCCCCAACACATAATATCCGGTGCATAGCCTCGCTAAATAAGCATAAACCCCCCAAAATTGGCATATCAATTATGTATGGTCTAGATATAGTCACACATGTCATTTCAAAAGTCAGCTGGAAAGAAACACTAGCCTGGTATATACTATGTTAAACCAGCATGCAATATACTCTAAATAGCCATATATACGCTGTTAAACAAATATGCGAGTAAACCTACATAAATACTACGCTAAGCCAATATCCATGCTATCATAGATAGGCGTATATACTATGTTAGGCCTACATACTGCGTGAAAACGAATCATCCCAACTATAGCTGGGTCTATGATCTTCCTCATCGCTGTCCGTATCAATGCCAGGCGGCCGGGAAGGTAAATCTCCTGGAGACGAGCCCATAGGTAGTAGTAGAGGCGAATAGGATGACGAATAGGCTAGTGAAGAATCTGAAAGCGCAGTGTACGCCTAGAAAAAAGAATCTAAATAAACCAACACTCGATATACTCCGTGATCTAGGCTTCAGATAATTTGAACATGACGCTACCTCGTGTCTAAAATATGCTACAATTTAAACAAATATAATAAACGCTATTGAAAATAGACTACCACTCATTCAATATACTGTGTGATCTAAGGCAGTACATAATTTGAAAAAGGCCTGACAATAACATATAATATCTCGTATCCAAAATATATATTAAACGCTAATGAAAATAAACTACCATTCAATATATTCTATGATCTAGGCTTCAGATAATTTGAAAATGACGCTACCTCGTGTCCAAAATATGTATTAAACGCTATTGAAAACAGACTACCATTCATTCAATATACTGTGTGATCTAAGCTTTACAAAAATTGAAAAAGACTTGACATTAACATATAATATCTCGTGTCCAAAATATATATTAAACGATAATGAAATACACCACCACTCATTCAATATAGTGTATGATCTAGGCATTACAAAAATTGAAAAATGAAGTTTAAAAATATACTCTCCTATAAATAAACACCCAATGTGTCATCTAGACTTAACATATTTTGAAAAAAGAATAGTTACTTACAATGCGAGTGTTTATAGGTTGTTGTGACGTAGACGCCATCTCTCGTGAATGTATGACCTGCAGATTAACGGATCACAATAGTTGATCAAAGAATAGCTCTCCTCCTGGGTTGATTGTAGAAAGTCTTCAAAACTAAATAATTTAAATAACGGGCTTAAACAGATATCGCACCAGTTATTAGTGTCTCGAATAAATTCGAAGCAGTCCACCTCGGCTGTAGAGTACGTGTAACCGGCTCTTGTGATGTCGAAACTATCTGCCTGACGGAGCACAAAGTAACTCAAACACTCCCGGCAAATATTATTAGACAGACCTGTGTAGTGAAATCTAATAAATATGACAGATGTCTTCTCGTAGGCATACACAGTTACAGCGCCACGGTGGTTCTTTAACCATAACAATACTGAAAATTTTAAATTATTGAAATCTATAGATAAAGATTCAGATGTATCACAAGGCCTTTAGTCTTTAAAAGATTTTATCAACGCTTGCTTTACAGATACAGGTAAGCCCAAACTGTCTATATCATGTCTGTTCTGTACGCATGCGCAGACCTCAATAGCGCATAGATTAAACAAAGACAGAGGCACTGTAAAAATTTAAATCGTTTTAAAGAATAATATTAATCTGTAACGGCCAAATTCATAGTTTGGCCGACATGTTTGATAACAGTTAAAAATTTGCCTATAATAGAGCTCAAATCTTCCGCTGTCAACGCCGTAGCGTATCGCTTGGGAAGAAAGACAGAGCGTCTGTCTTCATCATCTACCTGTAAGTCTACAAGCACGGCGTTACCATACTTTGCTTCGACAAAACGCGCATTTACAATTTTATAGGCTTTGCCTATCTTTAGCCCGCATATAGGCATAGAATCTACAGAATTTAAAGTTTAAAACTTTGTCGACACTGATGATGACATTTTACTACTTACTGGCAAACACACACAGATCACTCTAAACACAGACTATGCAACAGCACTATATCTCCACCTGTATATAATGTATTATACATAGCTGTGGAAGAGTCCATTTGAGAGGTGAGTGGACGAGTCCAAGCGAGTTACTCAAGCCAATTTTGGGGAGTTTATGCTTATTTAGCGAGGCTATGCACCGGATATTATGTGTTGGGGCATACTGTGTGTTAATGATTAGTCAGGCTATGTATCAGGTATTATGTGGGCAGCTTGTAGGATAGTGTGTGATAACCATTAGCTAAACTATGCACTGAATGTGTTATACATTGTAGGCCCATGTCTTCTTAGCATAATATCTATGCAGCCTTACACACATATATGTTTAACACATTATGTATTCTATTATGTATTTATTATGTGTTGGCTTAGCATAGTATTTATGTAGGTTTACACGCATATTTATTTAACGCAGTATGCAGGCTTAACATAGTATATAAGCCTATGTAGGATAGCATCCATGTTGCTTAGCATAGTATTTATGTAGGTTTACATGCATATTTGTTTAACACACTATATAAGCTATCATTCATCCTGGCTTAACATAGGCCTATGTGGGTAACGGGGATATTTGCCTAATACAGGTTGTATATAGTTTAACCTGCATATTGGTTTAACAGCGTATATATGTCTATTTAGAGTATATTGCATGCTGGTTTAACATAGTATATATGCCTGAATGTGGGCTTAGCATTGTATGTATATAGGTTGCGTAACTTTTTTTTAATTATATTGTAATATTTGTTGACCGTCATGGGCGTGATAGGTTATGCATTGTTAGCTATACCATATAGTACTTCCCGTATTATACGGTTGCCTGGTTCTACCTGATAGACGAGGTGAAACTAGCTCAGATCATATAGGCTTTGGCCAGTGGTTTACCGACATAGTAGGCACATTTAGGGATTCATGTAAGTCGGCTTAGCATAGTATGTATGCAGGTTTACACATATGTTTGTTTAACACATTATGTGTGCTATCACGTATGTTGGCCTAACGGGGTATATACGCCTATGTATAGCTTGCATGATGGCTAAGCATCGTTTTAGGATCGTTTTATAACATATATTTATTCACGTTTTGTGATAGGCCTCATTATTAGTGTTTCTCCATATATACCTTTATATCTAGATACATTTACAGCTATAGGATATATCCATTGAGGCTATTTGATTATTTATATTGATTTCTGATTATATATATGTAGGCCTTGGTATGCCAACAGTACATAGTAAGTTGATACAGTAATCAAAACATAAACACGCGCCTAGATTCACAACGACACAGCTGTGCGGGTTTTTTGTAGCATAGACAAACATAACCCCTTGCCCCTCTAGTTAGGGTGGGTCTAATGCCTGCATAGAGTCGCTCGAACGCGGATACGTCATCAAATATATTAAATCTTTACGTGGGCTTGATAGGTTATGCGTTGGTAGATGTACCCTATAGTACCTCCCATATTATACAGTTGCCAGGATCAACCTGATAGAAGAGGTGAAAATAGCTCAGGTCATAAAGATTTTGGCCTGTGTTTACAGACATAGTAGGCCCATGTATGTTGGCCTAGCATAGTATGTATGCAGGTTTACATGCGTATTTGTTTAACACATTGTGTGGGCTATCATATATATATTGGCTTAACATGGTATATAAGCCTTCACGTCTTACAGCGACCGTTTGCGTAGACCTACCGGGCCCCTGCAATGTGATTGGTCGATTCAACTTGTTGACTATTTGCACTCGGTGTATAATTGTTGGTCGGTTAAAATTAGTGTTTAGTTGGAACGTTGGTCGTTTGATCTAACCGATCACTTTTGGTAATTTCATTTGATAACCGCCCCCACTTAATGTAAGATTCCAGGGTTACTTTACCTATGGGCAGGCTTCGGGATGGGTTTTACCTGAGACCATGCTCCGTATAGACTATTCCTATGTCCTGGGTGGCTTTACCTCGGGGTGCCTTTACCGAAGGTCTGCCTCAGTGGTAGCTTTACCTAAGGCCTGGCTCCTAGGCGGCTTTACCTCAAGCCCGACTCGCCGCGCGTCCGTGTGTTGGGTGTCCGTCAGACGTAAGCCTACCGAGCGCCTGCAATGTGATAGGCCGCTTCCCACACATATGGCTGACTATTTGAAACGCCGGTCATTTGATCTAACCGATCGCTTTTTTGGCAATTTTATATATTATTTAAAACAACACGTAGGGCGACCTCGCCCCCCACATCTAACCTTCATACACATACAACACCTTTTCTTAGGTTAGGACACTAGAGCGAGACGCCATATTGTTCGCGCGCTTATGGGCGCTGCCATCATGTTCCCGCGCTTATGGGCGCTGCCATCATGTTCCTGCGCTTATGGGCGCCGCCATCTTGTTCCCGCGCTTATGGGCGCCGCCATCTTGTTCGCGCGCTTATGGGTGCCGCCATCTTGGAAAGCCGGTAGCAAATCCGGCTTTCCTATTGGTTCCCTCCCAAGCGCCCCATCTACCCCAACGCCTTCTCTACTTGCTGGTGTAATATTGTCTAATCCAGGCGCTTTAAAAGGCTCAAAAGACAGAATCGCCTCTCTCATCTTTTGCGCTGAGATCACCTGCCCAGCAATATTCCAGTCCGCCCTTAGCCCAGTATGGTGGAGGTTTTGAGCACCGTCCCCTACCGGTCTAATATCGAAAACTGTTCTTCATAAGCAGACGCAGAGTTTCCTCTGGGGTGTCAGTAAAGCTACCATCAGTCTTCTTGACAAACTTAAGCTCTCCCCTCGGTCCACCTGCTAACACCTTAAACAGTCTAGCAGTGTCACTCAGTGTGCTAATCTCTGAGCACCACTTTTTCCAAGAAGCACGTTTAAACTCTTTAATAAGATTTTTATAGAGACCCTGTCTTTATATGCCTGCCAGGTCTTCGCCGTTTTCTTCTTCTTTGCTCTATTAAAAAGCCTTCTTGTTTCTTTCCTTCTTGCCTCTAACTCGCAGTTCCACTTAAGGTTAACACGCCCAGTGTTTATCCGCGAGAGAGGGCAATTTTCCTCAAATGACGTGGAAATTGTAGTCCTGATGTAGGCCTCAGTATTTTTCAGTTCATTTTATGTACCATATTTACCACGGAAGTCTGACATCCGCTTCCTCACCGAGGATTTAAAACCTTCCCAGTTTGTCCTTCTCGGGTTCCTAAGCCACACCACATGGCGGACAACTCCCATCGTAGCAGTGATGATCTGGTGATCAGACATGGAGGGCTCATCCGAAACCTGCCAGTCATGCACCCACCTTACCATCTGTCTATTACAGAAGGTGATATCTAGTACCTCCATTCTGTTTGAAGGGACAAATGTTGGCTCGGCACCTGTGTTTAAAACCACAAGGTTTTCTTCAATCAAGAAGGCGAGGGGCTCCTCAGCTCGCTCATTTGTGTCTGTGCTGCCACATACCTCATTATGAGCATTGGCATCACAGCCCACTAAGATTCCTATATTCCTCTCCCTGCAGTACCGAACTAACTTACGTAATTCTGCAGGGGGCGATTCTCTATTGTAGGCGCAGTAAGTAGAGGCCACGATAAACTCTCTGCTCCCACTTACCTCGCTCTTACCTCGAATTTTAACCACAGCTAGGTCTCTAGTTGAGAATTCTTGAATCAGCGTGACTTCTAGTCCTCTGACTATCACACATACTCTGTGCCCCTCATGTTCTCCACTTGCGTAAGGGCACCCATCTGCAGTTAGACCCCTTATACGTTTTCTGACCAGCCACGGTTCTTGCACCAGCGCAAGCGCTGGTAATGTGTGCCTCAGATTTAAGCACCTAGTTAGGACCACCGAGGCGCTTTTACTGTGGTGTAACACACTTTAGACGGTGTTACATATTAAATTAGCAAATTTCAGAAAACAAACGAGAATGGATTCAAAATTGTAATAATATATGACTATGTAAAAAAAATTGTTATGTATGAGAAATATTTTAATGAGATCTCTGGCTGGTAGTGACATCTAACGGAAAATGATTAAAACAAGTAATTAAGGTAGGGATGCGCCCCCGGATGCGCAGTAGGTAGGAAGGTTGCACGCAACTAATATATCTCTCTCATTTGGGCAAGATGTAAAAGGGCAACGGACGTCTCCGAGAGCAAGAAAATTTTATTTGTTTTTTTTTTTATTTAAATTAATGTAAAGTTTTAATTTTATATAATCATGGCTTAGAACACGGCGTACGTTACCCGGTACCAGATGGGACGCTGAATTATTGATGACATTTCCCGAGTCTTTTCCACGAGGATGATACAAGGCTTTTACCGAGACTTTTCCACGAGGAGGAAGCGAGGTTACGACATGTGAATACAGCTAAGTGGGCGATTTAAGACTTTAAAGATTTATTTCAAAATTTCAAATGTTTCACAGCATAATTCTAATTAATGAACATTCAACTTTTCAACTAATTAGCATAACTGTAATTACGCATCTTTTGGTGCCATTATGTTCACTTTGAATTATTAAATTTGATTATATAAAAAGGCAAGTAAACTCGAGTGCAGATTCATTTTCAGCCATTGATTGATTAATTAATTGATAGATTGCTATCCTTAAAAATTCATAAGTAGAATATAAAATGTTCCATAATCCGTAACTGAATGTCAAGAAATATGTATCATGATTATAATTTATTTTATTTGTCTTTCTTAAAATAAAAGAGTGTAATTTGCTTTAATTGAATTTAAAAGAGTCATTATTTTACCAGCGCACAATTCCTTGCATTTCAGGTTAACAAGCCTTAAGAATTAATTTAATAATATTCTGCTTATTTAAATGATTTAACTTGGTATTTTAAAATGTTTTAATGTAACGGAGTTCTACCTTCAAGTGCGTTACAGACAGACGTCATTGTTACGCCTCAACTGTAAGCTAGAACTAAAAATTAAATTTTGAGAATTAAAACTAAATAATATTAAATTTGTTAAACCATACGTTAAATAAAAATGCGTAACTCTGCTTAATTTAATTATATACCGTTACAGTGGTGCAAGTTAATCTGCAGGATCATTGCTTGATGGTCAGCCATCTCCAACTGACCCCTACGCCTTCTTCTGATTCTCTCTCTCGTACTTCTCTTCCGGGTCCTTAGGGTTCCACATAAAAGTGACCTCTGCAGTCCTCAGGAAGGCTTTCCCATCTCTTGCCTTTAATTGTCTGGCCGATGCCTCATCCAATCCTAGGCAGAGGAGGCTTGCAGGTCCCCGCTCAATGCACTGTAGGATCTTCCACTTCTAAGTGTCAATTTCTGGGTTTTGCATCCCCATGAGCTTGACCAACTGAGTGGCCACCCTTTTTGGTGGTGGTATGAGCACCGTCAAATTCACCCTTTTGATCAGTTGATCAGGCAGGACTAGCCTTGCCTGAGTCCCGTCCTCGAGCTTAATTGACGGTACCACTTCTCACAGCCATTTTGCCGATTCCTCCTCAGCACAAATAAATGCTGCGACTTCATCCCTTAAGTACGTGTTTCTGAACCGCGGAACAAAGCCTCCACTAGGAGTGTCCATAATCCGGTCCATGACGGTGCCCTTAAGGTGGTCGAACGCCGCCATCTCCATCCTCACGCCTACACTATCCCCAAAGGTCACTAGGACCCTTGGTAGGTTGGCGGAGATCGACGTGAAACAGGCATAGACCCTTGTCTATTCCTTTTGGCCTCCGACTCTGGAGTAGGATTAGAAATACTCATTTAATTCCGTTTCCTCTCTTTCTCTTGTAGTACTAAGGTCCTACCGGATCCACTGGCTTCCGGGACGACAGGGAGGGTTCTAGCCCCAGCCTCCGTCAAACACTTCCGCTGCCTGGATCGGTGTTTCCTCAGCGGGTGTGGCGGTGGTTCTCATGCCCTCTGCCTCCGCCTTCTTTGCTTCCTCATGGTAGGAATACCAGAGTGATTTCCTCCTTTGTACCCCACTCATTCCTCTAGTTGCCTACGCAACTAGTTTTCCATCTGTCTCTACGGGGGCAGTAGCCACATCCATTGGGAGAGATTCGTCGGTAGGTTCTAAGCCCTGACCAGTTAAATTTATTTTGTTTTATCTCTGCCATGTGTGTTCCCACGAGCAGCTAGGGAAATAAAGGTCAGCCGCCTAAGAGCCTCGCTTACGGCGGTAAGGCAACTTAAGTACTCAGAGGTGGCGCCAGGTGCCCCTGAGGCTCCGTTAAAGACCCTCCTTACCCTGAAGGCCACGAATCTACATCGGCAAGGATCGCATAACACCTTCAGATCGGGGGTGTATGTGCCCATCCAGACCACCAACCTAGATGGGGGGTGCTTCTTGGTTGTCACCCGCAAGGGAAGGTCACAGCGAGAGCCGGGCAGATAACAGCCCTTCAAGTGCTAGGACTGGCCCCTTTTTTTGAGCCGCCTTCATGCACTCACACATTTGCCTGGACTTCTCGCTCCACCCGTCCCCCACGTCCGGATTAAGCCTCTCCACCACGTCAAGGTCATGCAGCCCGTAGGAGAGGTAATGTATGTACAACAATATATATTAATTATTTACATATTAGGTATTATATATAATAAATTATATATAAATATAGTTAAAATATAAAATATTTAATAAAATATATATATTGTGTGTGTGTGTGTGTGTGTGTTTGTGTGTGAGTGTGTTTGTGTGTGTGTGTGTGTGTGTGTGTGTGTGTGTCTGTATGTGTGTGTGTGTGTTTGAGTGTGTGTGTGTGTGTGTTTGTGTGTTTTATGAGGTTTTGTGAATAAAATCATTGTTTTAATTGGGTGAAATTGTACTAAATTTATTCACAACCTTTAAAACAATATTTGAAATTTTTTTATATCCAATATTACTATTTGCCATCCCTACATTTAGTTAAATTCCTATTTCAAGCCAGAATGTTTTTTTAATCGATATTGGTTGTAAACCTCCGTGTAGCGCACTATCGGCGCAACGTTCATGTTAAACAGCGTATGTAATATTATATATGCGGAAGGAACTGCTCAACACGCACACTACGATTATCGAATGCAACGGCTGTGGTTATTAACGAGGCAGTGGATATGGCTTTGTTGGCTTTCCTCTACTACCCGCGTTATTGCTAACAAACACTTACAGTTCAAGGGCTCAGCTGTTTGGATACGGAGTTCTCCTTTCGGATGTAGTGTTGGTCGGTTCTTGTTACAGGGCATTCATTAAACCAACACCTGGCCTCATAGGACTACATTATTGTACCCACTTATTATAAACCGTATACGGGATTAATATCAACTATTAATTAACTAGACAAATCCTAGCAAAACTGTATAAATGAATATCGTTATGATAGTATTACAATTAAATTATAGGGATAAGATAGAATATATTTGATAAAATTGATGATGTTTTTGCTGTTTTTATATCCTTATAGAAACTTCAAAGCTATGTGAAGTTTATTTAAGGAATACAACAACGCACATCACTAACATTCTAACCCACTTCAGTATCTAGCGGGTTCTACCTAAAAGTAACACATTCATTGATATTGGAGGGATATATTACGAAATATTTATTAAAACTATTACACTGGGAAAGAATCTTCATTAGAAAAAAAATAATTAAATTATGCTTTGATGTCGTATCGGTCTAAAACGTTTAAATAATCTTCCCACTGTCCGGAGCATTCGGAATGTCTTAGGAGTGAAGATAATTTATGAGCTTTGGGAGGAATTTTACTATAGAAGATCTTTAGTGTTTATTTTTTTTTTAAATTTTCCAACTTTTTAGAATTGAATTCCTTATATCTTTTCATGAAATATCCTATGAACGCACTGCATTTTACTTTTGCTTTAAACAATTTGATATTCCCGGAAGGCACAAAAACATTTTTCCTTGCTTTTAGACCTTTAGAAACAAAAGTGAGCTTTTAAATATTTCTTAAACTTTGCTCTTTTTAGTATTTAGAAAATCTTGTTTAATTTTTATGTTATTAGAAATCCTAGTTCAAGTGTGAGCAAAGAGGGGAATATACTTGGTTCATTTTACTCTAATTACTAAGCAGTTTGTTTTCTTATTGATTATATAAGGAATTAGACCTTGTGTGATGTTTCTCAGCTATAGCTTAGATAAAACAGTTTATTTGTCTTCATTGGAATGAGTCAATCGATTATTAATATATGTTTTTACTATTGATCCATGTATTGTCGTCAAAGATATATGGGAATATAACTGTCAGTTCAATAGCTCGTTGGGATGTGGGCGGAGAATCGATTACTGGTTTCGACCTACACAGAGTGAGTTAAGTAAAAGCCTGCAATAATATATTCATTTTGCTGAGGATAGTCTTCATTTTGAATGAATATTATTCAAATCTCTGTCTTCATTTTATCCCGAATTTGTGTTCCAAGTGTCTCCAAGTAAAAACTATGGTCAAACAATTCCTTAGCATTCCGGATCGAGGATCTATAAATGATATTAAGTGTTTAGTTAATTAGAGCTTAGCTAGTGAGAACTATTCAAAAAGATAAAAGTCAAAATAGTGAACTCAAAATCTTACGAAAATTAGTTTTTAATAAACACACACACACAACAAACTAGTTTCGGCGACGGTGTCACCTTCCTCATGCTTGGCTACTATCACGGTAGTAGCCAAGCACTGAGGAAGGCGACATCGTCACCGAAACTAGTCGGTGTATTAAAAACTAATGCTTGGTGAGATTTTGTGTTCACTATCTTGACTTTTACCTGTGTTATTAGTTCCCACTAGCTAAAGCTCTAATTAACTAAAAGTGTATTGTTGGTATTACTTGTACAAGTTTTCCCTAATCATACTTAACGCTGTCATTGTAGACTAATGATTTATTTAAATAAACATTACAGAAATTGTGCCATCGCGAGGAATAGAAGTAATAAATTTTGTTGAATAAAAATATAATGAAGTGTAATTTGAGAACGAACCATTAGACTAATAGATATCTTACGCCAGTAAATTGGAAGCGTGGATTTAATAGGATTTTCAGGTAAACGAGTTGATGAATAATCCATTGTTAATTGCTAATCCTTCGTTAATTGCTAATCCTTTGTTAATGACAGGTGTTTATATCCGAATCCTTTCATTTTGAACGATGTTTTAGATCTTTGAAGGATTGAATTTCCTTTACCCTAATGATTAGAATTTCATCATGTCATAATTATCGGTTGTTATATTGTCTTATAATATTAAATAACCTATATTGTCTAGGCAGATTAAATAACCTAGTACTCTACCTCGTTATTATTGTCTGACTACCTGGTTGAGAGTATCTCTGTGAGCTTGTGTTTGCATTCAGTTTATTGAATTTATTACGAAATTGAACTAAATTATACACTCTATTTGATGTACTTTAATTTATCCAATAGCCGCTCTTGGCTGTTGAGTTATCCAGCGTTGAGCCTCACAGTAACAACCGATTCCGGAGAGCTGTTGAGGCAAAGCAGGTAAAGGTGTGCTCACCGTTCATTGGATAACCAATTGCCCAATGCAGGGGACGTTGAGATGGAGTCTCCGTTCATGAAATCATTGGGACGCATCGGATTCAGACAGGTGAAAAGGATGAGGTGTGTCTGGAAATAGCCGCTTTCAAGTGTGTCAATGGTATATCTGCTTTTGTGGACGGTAGAGCCTTCTACCGCACAATAATAGCTACTGTTTTCCTTACCTGGTTTCTTAGTGTTTTGTTTGAAGTTTAGCGTTATTGCTGCTTTGATTGAATGCCAGACAGAGGGGAGGCTGGTCTCAACATTTTCCGGTTTCGGGCAATAGTACTTTTCGAAGGATTGAGAATGGGGTTCATCCGAAACGCACCAACAATGAAACATATTGTAATATTAGGAAAAGAAAAACCTACTCAAATATGACCCAAATACTTCCAATAGAAGTGAAAATGAGTATATTATGAATTTTAAATTATTCCTTTATAATATTTCTTTTTTATTTTTATATTAAGATACTGATCTTACACAAAGCGCTGATACCAGTAGAAAGAGTTAAATGCTGGGTATGCCAAGTGTCTCGCATTTATTTACAACCAACAAGAAAAGCAATGAACTGTGTTAAAAAGAATACTTAAGCCCCGCTTGCTCTTTCAGATTTACTCAACTCCCACCCCCCATCAAGTGCTGCGAAAATAAAAACACGTTTTGTTACAACTATGTTCTATTAAAACTATATTTTGTTACAACTATGTTTTTTTACAACTATGTTTTGTTAAAACTATGTTTTGTTACAACTATGTTTTGTCACACCTATATTTTGTCACAACTATGTTTTGCCATAACTATGTTTTGCCACAACTATGTTTTATCACAACTGTTTTGTTACAACTATGTTTTGTCACAACTATGTTTTGTTACAACTATGTTTTGTCACAACTATGTTTTGTTACAACTATGTTTTGTCACAACTATGTTTTGTTACAACTATGTTTTGTCACAACTATGTTTTGTTACAACTATGTTTTGTTACAACTATGTTTAGTCACAACTAAGTTTTGTCACAACTATGTTTTGTTACAACTATGTTTTGTTACAACTATGTTTTGTCACAACTATGTTTTGTCACAACTATGTTTTGTCACAACTATGTTTTGTCACAACTATGTTTTGTTACAACTATGTTTTGTCACAACTATGTTTTGTTACAACTATGTTTTGTCACAACTATGTTTTGTTACAACTATGTTTTGTTACAACTATGTTTAGTCACAACTAAGTTTTGTCACAACTATGTTTTGTTACAACTATGTTTTGTTACAACTATGTTTTGTCACAACTATGTTTTGTCACAACTATGTTTTGTCACAACTATGTTTTGTCACAACTATGTTTTGTTACAACTATGTTTTGTCACAACTATGTTTTGTCACAACTATGTTTGGTCACAACTATGTTTTGTCACAACTATGTTTTGTCACAACTATGTTTTGTCACAACTATGTTTTGTCACAACTATACTTTGTCACAACTATGTTTTGTCACAACTATGTTTTGTCACAACTGTGTTTTGTTACAGCTATGTTTTGTTACAACTATGTTTTGTTACAACTATGTTTTGTCACAACTGTGTTTTGTTACAGCTATGTTTTGTCACAATTTTGTTTTGTGACAACTGTGTTTTGTTACAGCTATGTTTTGTTACATATTCGATTTGAACAATAACGTTTTAATATTATACTTTTGATTATAGATGGTGTTATATTGGTGGTGTAATATTCCTTCAGCATGATTCATGCTTACTCGAGGGGCGAATGAATTAATAAATATTATTACCTATTCTTATTATAATTGTCAGGCTGTATTACTAATTTATATTCTTTGGTAATTAACCTAAAGTTTCCAACGTTATCCGTTAGCATTAAATAATGCCAAATTACCTTACGATCCCCTAAGGTGGCTCATAGTACGAATGCACACCCAGAGAGAAACCTGTGGGCGGTCGAAGCTTCTTGCTGGGTAAATTACCCTCCTTGAATAAACCTTCGCTCGTATAGTGAGCTCTACTCAGTCCTCAACCATTTAACCCATATAGCGGCAGCATATTATTCCTTTACTTAGTGTTTATATCGACCATAAATGCTGTTCGAACTCCATAAGCGTTTTAGTAGTTTATTTTTGTGATATAAAGTGGGTCTAGATATAAAAGTGGATGATGGCCACCCCCCCCCCTTGTGAACCTGGTCCTTTCATAAAGATAAAAATTGTGTTTTTGCATATCAGGGTAGAAAACAGATTAGGTCTGACATCAAAGCAATCATTGCAGAAATACCTATAATTTAAACATTGCTTTCCTGTCGCATGTCAACATACTTAGGTTTAACAACCAAGGCTACCTTCTGTACGTGGTTCTATTGAATCGTCTACTTGTAACCATTTCAACGAGTTAGAAAAAAAATTAAATTTTGGTATAAGGTAGGAGCAAAATTAAAACAGATGGTTAAGATTTTATATAAAGATGAAGATTTTACTATAGCATGAGTGTAATAACAGACTACTTTTGGTATCACTTGGCAAAAAAAAAAACAACTACTTACGGATATTTTTCAGCAGACGCGTTTTGCACCGAATTAGTTCATTGTTAATTGTTGTGAGTCACGGACAAGACTGTTGCTCAGGTGTGTTGTACTAGTGTCAGTCACACCAAGACAGTGACTCACACCAAAACAGTGACTCACACCAAAACAGTGACTCATACCAAGACAGTGACTCATACCAAAACAGTGACTCATACCAAGACAGTGACTCATACCAAAACAGTGACTCATATCAAGACAGTGACTCACACCAAAACAGTGACTCATACCAAGACAATGACTCGCACCAAGACAGTAACTCATACCAAGACAGTGACTCACACCAACACAACGCACCTGAGCAGTCTTGTCCGTGACCTACATCATTTAACAATGCACTGTTTCAGAGCGAAAAGCGTCTGCTAAAAATTATCAGTAAGTATTGTCTTTTTTTACAAGTCATATCAATAATAGTAATTTAATAAACCTCAAGATGTACAACAAAAAACTGCAAGTACAAGCATAGCTTAAAATGTAAAAATTTTGTGCTGTTGAGATTTATAAAACTAACCTTGTAAAAAAGTTGAAGCTACTGAAATAGGTGTGGGCAGTAATCATGGACTACTTTATTGCTTGAAATAGAAGAGTGAAATAGTAAACGATAATAGAATAGAAGTAATTTAGAGTAGTAGATGGATTCAAGGAGAAATTATATGACCATAAAGTAATAGTTTCTCAAAGTGGATTTACAATCAAGAGTAAAAGGTTGCGAGAATGTAGTCTTTCATTAAATAGGCGAACATATGTTCTTGGCAGGACAAGAAGTTAAATTAAAATAATTTTGTAGTTAGTTTGATTGTGTAACTGAAAAGTTATTTACTAATCAATGGAGCACACTCAAATTAACGTCTCAGTAACACAATATATAAACACAACTTTATTATAGGCTGTTATATTTTAAGGCAATCATTTTATCTCATCCAGTCATTTTTAACATAAAACATTTTCTCTCTATACAATTATATTTTATCCTGAAATCCTTTTACAAGTTACATTAGACTTTCGTACCATCCGTATAATTCACTATAAATCCTTAACTAAAATCCTTTATGTATAGTTTATACCTGGTCCTTTTAGGAGTTACATATTAAAGCCCAGGAGTTGATTTTTTTTTATTAACTTGGGAGCGGGTTTAAACTGCCCGAAGCACCGCCACCTTAGGTATATTGTAATTACCTCCCTGATCTAGTCAAAGAGCCCATTCCCTCTTACCAGGTTTAGAAGTTTCCTGACTAGTGTTTTACCTTCAGCATCCTCTTCCAGAGCTGTGCTATCACCAAAGAGGTTGAAGCGCCTCTCGGCAAGTGCTTCACATCTATAAATGATGTGTGTGGCGGTCTCCAGTTCTTGCCCGCATAATCTGCACACTGGTTCATTTTTGAAGATACCCGTATTATGTAGATGTTTCCTTAGTCCACAGTATCCCGTGAGTAGACCTGTGGCTATCCTCAATTCCTCCCTAGACAGATAGATGAGACTCTCCTGCAGCCCCAAGGAAGGTTTCCTAAGGGTTAGCTTACTGTGTCTCATTCCTTCAGCCCTGACCCAGTGCTCACAGTGACTTTCAGCCATCCACCTTCGCACTGCAATCTTGACCATGGATTTGGAAATACCTACCGCCGGCTCCGGTCCAATTAGGGGAGTTGAAGACCCTTCTCTGGCCAGTGCATCTGCGGCTTCATCTCCAAATATTCCCCTATGCCCTGGCACCCAACCTATTTTGATTTGATTGTGCCTTGCAAGGGCTTCTAGGTTATTTAGGCACTCCCTGACTATGGCCGAGGTGACCACATGTCCGTTTAGTGCCTTAATTGCTGCCTGACTGTCAGAGAAAATAGCAATCCGGGTCCTGTGTATTCCCCTTCTCGCTATCTCTCCCAGACATGAATTTCTAGCATACATTTTGGCCTGAAAGACAGAGGTATGCCTCCCCAAGGAAAAAACTAGTTTTACCCTTGCGTTATTACAATACACCCCCGCTCCAGTGCCGAAGTCCATCTTGGAGCCATCTGTGTACCAGATCTGAGCTCCCGATGTTACTGACCCTGACCATTCCATCATAGTTTGGTGGGCCTGGTCAGGTGTAAACGTCCAAGTAAGGTGGTCACTGCCCATTCCAAGACAGGTTCTTTGACCACGCACTCGATACTCATATGTCCCGAAACATCTGGGAGATTAGCCCAGTTGTTCGAGTATGCAATCTCCATGCTGGGGTTTGGTGCTCGTGGTTGATTGCTTCCCACCTGTTGCACCTCACCCCTCACAACATCCAAGCCCTGGACGTTAATATGCTCGACTCGGTTTTGGCCTCCCCTGCGTTGTGTGCTCAGGATTATTGGCCCTCCCGCTGCTCTCGCCTGATCTCTTCGGAACCGCCTTCTGGCCGCTCCACTCATTCGCTTTCTCCGTAGAGAAAGTGTGCTCAACTCTACAACCATTTCACTGGTTTCTGGAGTCGGCAGCTTGATAGCCGCCCCCACATCCCCGGTGGTGGTTGCCGTTGACACATCTGCTACAGACTCATGGTTTGTCGTCTCATTGGCTCCCACTGTCTGTGCAGACTCAACAACAATTTGTGTACCTACTTGGTCCATTAGCTTCCCAAGTATGGGGAAAAGAACGGTCAACCAGAGCAGAACCCCCACTGCCCTGGCAAGACAACATACAATGAGGTTTTGTCTGGTTCCTCAAGGGGATCGTGTGCTACTGAATTTTATACCCTGCAGCCATTCATCCATCGGCACGATGCCTTCCACCTTGGATTGGGTATTCAGTCACTGACCTTGAAGCACACCTCAAGTTCAGAACATTATTAACTGTTGCTCATGGAGCGAACAGCCTGCTTTACTCTCTTTTGTTACAACTGTGTCGTTAGGGTAGTTTCCCGCCCATACTTCACAGCCGCATTGCCCTTGGTTCACCTGGGAGGTGAGAGTAGCATTGTGAGGACATAATTCCCAACTACCCCAGTCTCCCCAGTCAGAGCAGTTATTTCTACCACACCCAACCGGTTGACTGACGAGGAGGGATAATTCCTCACCTTTGAACCATTGCCTTGGTCCGGGCCTGCTTATTCAGAAACCTTCCGGAATCCTTATTCACAAGTAACCTACATATCTGTAGGCCGTTCCACTATCCGCCACCGGTGGACCCGCCCAGTTGCTAAGGCAAGCTATCTGGGAAAATGTTATTTAGTTTTTACTCATATATTTGTTTTAACTTATGTATACTTTTTTTATATATATATTCTTTTAATAAAAGTTTAGTTTTAATCACTGATAGCATTGGCAAAGTCATTTAAATGGAATAATAATCAAATATGTTATATATTACACAAATTAACTCATATATAAGAAATAATAAATAAAACCTCCTTACCACAAATTAGTTTTTCTTTTATTTAAAATGTTATGTACATTTCAATTGCAAACCAATCATCTTCAGAGGTAATTTGCAATAAAAATAAAATAAATATGTTTATTGTAAATTACCTCTGAAGATGATTGCTTTGCAATTGAAATGTACATAACATTTTAAATAAAAAAAAACTCATTTGTGGTAAAAAGGTTTCATTTATTTTTAAACATTACGCCACAGTTTTATACAGTTACACATAGGCTCTATAAGAGAGTTCAATGTATATAACGTAATGCCTGATGAATAACCTGTAGGATCTGTGGTTCATTGTTAATTCTACTAAACCTATTTACTGCGCCTAGCAACATTATTAAATAAGACAGATCCCACCGGACGTGGATTTCTGAGAAGCCACTGGATGTTCGTGACGATGAGGTATGACATTGGTATGACTAGCCGTTATGATTATGTATATACGAGAGGTTTTAGTAATTCCACATAACCATAAATGCATATTATTGACACTGATATTGTGAGTAGTAATTTCATTATTGCAGATGGTGAATAACGTTTCAATTGCGCTTAGATCGCGTAATGACCTGATTTCAAATCCAACTATAACAAAAGGCTGCAGAGCCTTTGTCGGTATAAAGGCGTCACCCCCTTTACTTATTCAAAACAAGAAGGGTAAAAACAATAGCCTCTCAGCTCAGCACATCAAAGCTTTCTCACTTCACTTCAACAGTGCGCCCGGAACTGTAATCACAGCCCGCGCCAAACCAATTAAAAACCATATAACTACAATTACCAGAACTCCAGGATAGAATTAGGTCGATCATTATCGAATGTGTTGTAATCGTTAATAGTTTCTCGTATTTGTCTAAGCATTGTGTTTACAACTAAATACAATATTAAAAAAAATAAAAATACATAGCCCAAAGAGAGTGTAATATCCGCCATAATTTTCGTAAAGTTATTTGAAACATGTTTAACCAAATATGGTCACACACAAGCTATATCCACCCATAGGCGTTATTTGTAACATAATCTAGCCTACATTGCTTGGGAGGGTTTCTACCTAATGTTATATTGGTTATTCAATTACTTCTATGATTTTACACTCTACTTATATAAATCTTGTTCAAAGATCTTGGTCATTAATAAAATACTATTTGTTCATTCGCTCAAGTTCAAATTATTTTTGTTTAACTTATAGGGGACGCCACTTGACGTTAATATAGTTTTTTTTTCAAATAATAATTCATTAATTAAATTTAAATAATTAATTTTAATTTTATGTGGGAGAAAAAACTTTCACAAAAGGGACAAGGTATCCAATATATATATTTCGTTACATTTGGCTTTAAAGAAGTGCTAACATATGATTTCATAAAACAGCTGATTTTATGTGTTATGTGGTAGAACAGCTGTTTTAACACAGAGGTTATGTTACTATTTTTATATTAATTTTAATTATTTAATAAAAAGTAACTAGAATAAATTTTTTTCTGTTGACCTAATTAGGAATTGACTATTAACATATTTGGTCTATATTGCTTGTTTTATGGATGTTTATGTTGTTTATCCAACTTTTGATGTTTTCATCTAGTATAATAACATAGTTATATTTCGTATATTTAATAATGTGACTTAATATGATAAGTAATGTTATTGTTTTAATGACGTATACTTTATTAAAATTATTTCTTTAATTGGCCGGGTTAATTTCTCTAGATAGAGCGTATGACTACTAAACTGTCGATTCTGGTATCGATTCATAGGAGCGCCAAAGATTTTTTGCTTGCGTTTTCAACCTTCAGGTAAACCTGTGTAAATTAGTATCTAAGGCATAAATTGGCGTTGCCCAGTATTATAGTATAAAGTATTATATTGTAGAATAGTTTTATATTATATAGTATAAAGTATTATAATGTATTATACCTAAGACAATTTTCTTTATGTACACACACTGTTGGTGTGCATGTTGTGATAAAGATTATTTCTTTCAAATTATTTTATCGAATTCTCATGGATGTTTGTGTTATGGACACGCTTGCGTCTGTAGCTAAAATCTTTCTTAGAACTACCCAGCTCTTAGAATTACAAAAATGTTAACATTTTCATTGTTTTCATTTGTTTTTCAGTAATACAATTCACAGCATTTATTACAGGGGGGGGGTCACAATAATTGTGTGATTTAAAGCAATACTAGAGCTACAAATATTCGTTTAAAATTTAACAAAGGTATACTTAATAGAGATGGTAGTAGGTCACTCATTAAAGGAAACAGCTGGAAGGGATAAGGTAAAACTATTGTAGACAAATAGAAACACAAATAAGGAAGGAATTTATTACAACACTAGTATTTGCACGCGTCCAAATTGTTCTAGCTGGAGATATTGATTAGGAAATTAGGGATAGAAGTAAACAAATGGGGCCTGGAAATTAGTACTGAGAAGACAGAATACTAGGCAGTAGGATGTGCAGGACAAGATTTAGACAATAATGTAAACTCTATAAAACATACTAAAGAATACAAATGTCCGAGAATAACATTACAAAAGATGGTAACAATAAAATAGACATATTGCTGAAACTAGGAAGAAAGCAAAATATTACAAATCAACTAAATTCATTAACGAAAATACACCTATTTACAACAGAAGTGGAAAGTACAGTGATTTAGGCTGTGAGGTCTAAACAGTGAACAAGAACATACAGAAAAGAAAACAGGTAATATACTGACTATAGTAATAACTTGTAATTACTCAATTTAATAGAGTGAGGGTCCAATGACTTTTAATCTAATTAATTACCTTAAAGCAAAATAAATTAATTGGGAATAAATTTGTATATAATTAATTTTTTTCAGTTAATTATTCTGATGAAATAACTTCAAGGAAAATGTAAGTGAAAGGTAATGTTCTACGCGACTTTAAAGTGTATAATCAACTGTGACACCAAGAAGGGAAATGTCAATAGTCAGGTTCCTTCCTATTCATAAGGGGGAGGGGAGCTGGGGAATTCGTTTGATGGGGAATTTAGAATTATAATTTAAATTGTAAAGGGTTGTTGCCCGGGTCTGGACCCGCTAAGCTGATCACAAAGTTGCCAAGGCCTGGCTAATGGTTTGACATTAAATAGTAGATTGCTAATATTGATACTCCTATACACTTAAATGATGAAGTATCTGTAACATGTAAGATATATCGTGAATATTTTGATTTTAATATTGTTGCAACAAATAATTTAGTTTAGAGAAATGGTAAACCTATTTTCAATAACATTCGAACTTCGTAATAATAAATTATTACTAATTAATAGGTTTAT
>JBAIZL010000102.1:722500-740000 GCA_036971475.1 Prosapia bicincta
AGCATACTTTGCAGCAGAGGAAGCATAAATTGTAGCGTAGTAGGCATACTTTACGGCATACTTTGCAGCGTAGTAAGCACACTTTACAGCAGAGTAAGCATATATTCTATCGTAGTAAGCACACTTTTCAGCAGAGTAAGCATAAGATGGACCGTAGTAAGCATAAATTGCAGCGCAGTAAGCATCCATTAAAGTGTAGTAAGCATACATTACAGCGTAACAAGCACATATTGCCAGGTTGTAAGCATACATAGAAGCGTAGTAAGCATACAATGCAGCGCAGTAAGCATACATTATAGTGTAGTAAGCAGATATTACAGCGTAGTAAGCATACATTATAGTGTAGTAAGCAGATATTACAGCGTAGTAAGCATACATTAGAGTGTAGTAAACAGATATTACAGTGTAAGAAGAATACATTGCCAGGTTGTAAGCATACATAGAAGCGTAGTAAGCATACATTGCAGCGCAGTAAGCATACATTATAGTGTAGTAAGCAGATATTACAGCGTAGTAAGCATACATTATAGTGTAGTAAGCAGATATTACAGCGTAACAAGCATACATTGCCAGGTTGTAAGCATACATAGAAGCGTAGTAAGCATACATTGCAGCGCAGTAAGCATACATTATAGTGTAGTAAGCAGATATTACAGCGTAGTAAGCATACATTATAGTGTAGTAAGCAGATATTACAGCGTAGTAAGCATACATTATAGTGTAGTAAGCAGATATTACAGCGTGTCAAGCATACATTGCCAGGTTGTAAGCATACATAGAAGCGTAGTAAGCATACATTGCAGCGCAGTAAGCATACATTATAGTGTAGTAAGCAGATATTACAGCGTAGTAAGCATACATTATAGTGTAGTAAGCAGATATTACAGCGTAGTAAGCATACGTTATAGTGTAGTAAGCAGATATTACAGCGTAGTAAGCATACATTATAGTGTATTAAGCCGATATTACAGCGTAACAAGCATACATTGCCAGGTTGTAAGCATACATTATAGTGTAGTAAGCAGATATTACAGCGTAGTAAGCATACGTTATAGTGTAGTAAGCAGATATTACAGCGTAGTAAGCATACATTATAGTGTATTAAGCCGATATTACAGCGTAACAAGCATACATTGTCAGGTTGTAAGCATACATTATAGTGTAGTAAGCAGATATTACAGCGTAGTAAGCATACATTAGAGTGTAGTAAGCAGATATTACAGCGTAGTAAGCATACGTTGCCAAGTTTAAGCATAAATAAGAGAGTAGTAAATATACATTGCAGCGCAGTAAGCATATATTAAAGTAGTAAGCATATATTACAGCGTATTAAGCATACGTTGTCAAGTTGTTAGCATACATAAGAGCGTTGTGAATATACATTTCCGTGTAGTAAGCATATATTGCAGCATATTAAAAACAATTGTTAAATAAAACAGTTTTAAATTTGGTAGAACGTCGTCAAATCAAATGTTCTTGGAAAATTATAAATATAAAATAAACAATTTCCATGAGTAAAGGGCTTTATTGCACATAATAAAATTACTGTGTTGCTTTACTTTTAAATGTTTTCCGTTTTATCCGTTTAATTGTACGATAATATTCTAGTGTTATTTTATAATGATATTTTTAAATAAGGTTATGTCAGAACTATCCCGCCTCTGATGAGGGCGGTTGTGTCCTAAACTAGTCTGTTTCAAAAAAATATGGTATAGTGAGATATTGTATAGACTACTTCAATATTTGCCTCTGGTGGATTGCTCTCACTAGTTAATCTCTTCCTTACTGTATATTTTGTTAGTGTATATTGTTTTATAGTGTGGAGATGTGTATATCGTGGGATGATGTATGTATATATTATTGCGTTCCTGAAAACAGTAAAGTACTGGTCGAGAATATGTATTAAAAAGTACTTGTCAATAATTAGTCGTTTTAAAACCGAGTAATAATTCATAAAGTAGTATTGTAAAGGTAAACAAACATCCACGGTAAATTAAATAGTATATATATATATATATTGTGGACAATTTTTATTCAAGTAAAAAATTTTCAGACGTGTAACAATTTTTTAAAAAGTTGTATCTCAAAATTATTTTGTTTAGAGTACTTGTTATCTTACTTTTACGATATTCGAACTGGAAGGCGGTTAATTGCCATAAAATTATATTCTGAGACTCATTGGTAAATTTAAAAATGAAACATATCAATTCTTTTGTTACTTACTACTGTAAATAATTGTAGGCTACTCACTCTGTTACACGAAGCTGTAAATGTTTAATGCTATATATAGTCTAAGTTAATGGGCTCTGTGCCCGCCCTACTTTCTCCCCAACCCTCGCACTGCGGGGGGAGGGCTGGATAATTGCTGCTAGTTTTCTTTAATTAAATTCATACACTATTAATTTGTCTTTAACATCCACCGATCTCACGTTTACTTAGATCTACCTGGAACCGTGCTGGAATAGTTTCTCCAGACGCTTACGAAGTAAATTGGACAAGTTTAGAGCGTGGTTGGAATTACGTTGTTGCTATGTGATGATAAAGTCAACAATGCTGCCGAAACTCCTAAGACCATGATGAAAGGGTTTAGTACAAGAATGTTTCAGTTTACTTATGGCTTATTTCCTATACTTTATTGATCACATAAGCCAAGTTCAGGACTATGTATGGACATTCGCTTAGAGTCCTGAATAACTGAGAGTAGCTTAAACGTAAAAAGAAATATACTTTCCCCGCTCAGAAACTAGAGTTTTATTAGGCCTTCCACTAGCCTATTTTAGGCTATTTTGCTAGTCATTATATTAATAATAATCACATATTTCCTAATATAGATAATATAATACTTGTAAAAGAAATTAACAAAGGCCTGAGAATGAATATTAATGAGGCTTTAGAAATACATAAATATAATACTAATAATGAGTTAATAAATGAACAAATACAAGTAAAGTCTAAGTTTGATACTATATTCAGTGTTTGTAATGTTGGGGCAGCAAAGTAATAGTCTGACAACATTGTAATAAATTTGGCAACGCCGTTTGTTGGGTCTAGTTTGCAAATGTATGGTTGATTTTAAGTCTTTAGTATTCCTGATGATGTTACTGTTTGCCAACGAAAAGCTTTGAATTGTACATTCAATAAATTATTCTTGTATTTGTAAATTGTCTTATTTCTATATATATATATATATATATATATATATATATATATATATATATATATATATATAAATATATGATTATTAAATGGTATACACAATGAATTCATTTGAACATTTCTTGTAATAATAACGTAAAGGTAGTTTCGTTTTCTTAAATATTTTTCGCCTTCAACTATTAAAATATAAATATATTCCTCATTAATTGGAAGAAAATCCATACATGCCAGGTATTTAAGTGTACACCAACTAGAAATAGTTTTAATCATTTATTTATTTGATTAGATTTAAATTAGATTATTGAAATAATTAGTAACAGTTATTTTACCCACGATAATACACCAATAACTGGTAATAATAACTAAAATAAATCTTTTCACTGGCTGTGGTATTTATATACCTTTATCTATATAAAACACATCTTTCATTTGTGATAAATGTCAAACTCAAATTACAAGTGTAAAATATTTTTAAAAAAACCTATTTGTTGCAAACTTATAGAACGTTAGGTTTCATTAACAACGAACGATTTTTTATTCCTATTTTTTAAAACATTACACTTAATTAAAAACAACATTTTATTATAATTCCGTTTCAGCATAAAAGAATAAAACTACGCCCGTTAATATTGTCATGGAGGCTTCACTGAGCTTGAGAACAATCTAACACTCGCTCAGTTAATTAGGTGTAGTTAAATAAACTAAAGGAAAAGGTTTTCTTTTACAGTTCAAATGTAATTAATTAATTTTTAACTAAAGAATTAAATTGTGAATAAAAACTACATAGGAGTAATACTAACTCCAAACATAAACAGAATTTATAGTAATATAACACCTCGTTCCCTGTGATTCTTCGCGTCTTATGGCGTCAAAGCACATAAGACCAACATTGTAACAAACTCTTACTGAAATTATCTAAAAGTATTGAGTTGAATTTTACCACCAATGTAAGTGGTATTTGTATTACATTTTAATTCGCGGGTAAATATTTTTAAAAAGCATTATTGAAATAAAAACTACTTTGAGAAATATTGTGCACACTTATACAAATACTCCAGCTCCGGTTTGTTATTTTATGTTTGAAACAGAGGCTATGGACGGCGGCGCACTCTCATTGTTAGAAGGATAAAAGAGAGGGAGGCATTGTGAGTTGACTTCTTTGATCCCTTTTTGCCGCCTAGATTTCAAGAGCCCTGAATGAGCCAAAGCCGGTTGAGTTGAGACTTGTACAGACATCGACAAGGACCATTTCAATTTGTTTTAATTGAATTTTAACTATTTTGGAACATAAAACTATGTTTTTTACATAAAAATATATTTTTGTACACGAAAAACACATCTATTGCAGTATTACTGTTACAAATATCCTTCTTCACAACAATTTCCTAAAGTTTAATCATAATGGCATAGATTCAGTTTGCAGAAGTAAACGTAAAAACCGTCGAAATTGTTTTTGTAAAAATAAAATTTTATAGTAATAATAAACTAAATATTTGTAGATTTGATTTATAATAAACTTGTATAATTGTAGATTTGATTTGTAGAATTGTAAAAATTTGATTTGTATATTTGTAGATTTCAATTTATATTAATTTTCCCTGGCATAAATATTTCGACGGTTACATATATTTTGTTAGATTTTAGATTAGGTTAGGGCAATAACCTGCATTACTAATATCGTTTATTAGGCCTGTATTTTTTTCTAAAATGATTGTTTAACAAGATGGATGTTATGATTAAAATTATATATTTTTACAAATCACATATAATTATGTTATAAAATTAAATATAAAAATTAAGATCATAACTTTTGTTTTACATAAAAGATTTCTTCATTTAATTATTGAAGAAATGTAGTTAAAAACCCTTTGAATTTATTTAAACTCAGACATATCTTACAAAACGAGGGGTACAGATCTTCTCATAGGAGAGGTGTGTTTTCTATATTATCGAAGAAAATGTCGGGAAAAGACTTAAATCTATTACATTCAGTTTAATGACATAACCAAAGAGAGAAACAAAGTTGTAGTTCCCTAATATTGGCCAGCAACTTACACAGCTGATTAGATTCAACATATAATTGGTTGACGAGATTAAATGCGACAGCTGTTAATAAGCTGTAATCGTGAGCTGTAATTTATACCTTTCGGTTTTCTGATAACGTCGTGTATGATGAATGTGTGGATAGCGTGACCCGGGTCGCTAGTTGTTTGTTTGCGGCGGCAACTGACATTTTCGTAATGCTTAGTTCCTTATGCACGGCATGATTAAACGTTTACGACGCACGCGTAATGTTATTTCAATATCACGTACGTTTCATATCGGTGTGTTGTACACGTAACGCCCACACACTCACGCACGCGCAGCCGCAGACGTTTGCCTTTCAATTAGGTTTACACGTATTATGTAAAAATATTTGCTACGTTATTAAGATCTTTGCAACAGTTCAAGCAGGCATTGCAAGTTTTTATCGCGGTGTTTTCCTGTAAATTATTCCTAATAAAAACTTACTTTAAAGAGAATACTCAGTGATCGGTTTTGGAAACCTTGGACATGGTAAGATAATTTGTAGGTTTGGTTAGCCTAGGGATAAGATGCAATATCAAGAGACCAGTGGTGCAATGTATTGCAATAAAAATATTGGCTTAGACAGCGATGCAACATAAATAACGAATATTATAGGTTACCTAAGAATAAACCTTATATAGGCCTATATATCATCATCATCATCATCAACATCATCATCGGAGGGTCCCATTACAAAATTACAATCTAGAATACAATAATTAACAAACTAGAGTGATTAGGTCTAAGTCTAACTAGGTCAGTCTAGTTTGTAAAATATTGTATTATAGATAATAATTTTGAAGTAGGAGAATGACCGCAAGATCATTGATATGTACATAAGGGTTTAATCTGAGGTATCTTGTAATGTTAGTTGTTTTTGTGGTATTGAGGTTTCTGAAAATATTTTTATTGTAATGAGGGTAGGAATTTTCTACTGCATTAGTAGGTGGATAATGTACTCATTAGAAATGGTATAAGACGTATAGTTCCAATGGCTACTAGCAATTGCTTCGTAACTTAAGAAGATTATTTAAATAGGTTTGTTTAACATCATGGGAGAGTAAAGAATATGCGAGATGCATTATGGCAGCAAGTGTGAGTTGGATCTCTGGAGTAACCTATTCTCTGTTGGAGGAGCAACGAGTTGTCCACACCTAAGATTTTGCATATGGAAGGTTAGACTGGATAAATTAAAACTAAGAGAAGAACATTAGTATATACTGGAAGTGGGATTTTGGAAGAATTATGTCACGTCTCTAACTAAACTAGTTAGTTCTCAACGGGGGGAATAGAGGTCTCTGCCATGTACTCGGGGAAAACGTACGAGTAAACTTATAATAGGTGTAAGTACTACTCATCCCAGCAGACACATCGTGAGTACTACTACTCATCCCAGCAGACACATCATGATTACTACTACTCATCCCAACAGACACATCGTGATTACTACTACTCATCCCAGCAGACACATCGTTATTACTACTACTCACCCCAGCAGACACATCGTGATTACTACTACTCATCCCAGCAGACACATCGTGATTACTACTACTCATCCCAGCAGACACATCATGATTACTACTACTCACCCCAGCAGACACATCGTGATTACTACTACTCATCCCAGCAGACACATCGTGATTACTACTACTCATCCCAGCAGACACATCATGATTACTACTACTCATCCCAGCAGACACATCGTTATTACTACTACTCATCCCAGCAGACACATGGTGAGTACTACTACTCATCCCAGCAGACACATCGTGATTACTACTACTCATCCCAGCAGACACATCATGATTACTACTACTCATCCCAGCAGACACATCGTGATTACTACTACTCATCCCAGCAGACACATCATGATTACTACTACTCACCCCAACAGACACATCGTGATTACTACTACTCATCCCAGCAGACACATCGTGATTACTACTACTCATCCCAGCAGACACATCGTAAGTACTACTACTCATCCCAGCAGACACATCGTGATTACTACTACTCATCCCAGCAGACACATCGTGATTACTACTACCCATCCCAGCAGACACATCGTGAGTACTACTACTCATCCCAGCAGACACATCGTGATTACTACTACTCATCCCAGCAGACACATCATGATTACTACTACTCATCCCAGCAGACACATCGTTATTACTACTACTCATCCCAGCAGACACATGGTGAGTACTACTACTCATCCCAGCAGACACATCGTGATTACTACTACTCATCCCAGCAGACACATCATGATTACTACTACTCATCCCAGCAGACACATCGTGATTACTACTACTCATCCCAGCAGACACATCGTGATTACTACTACCCATCCCAGCAGACACATCGTGAGTACTACTACTCATCCCAGCAGACACATCGTGATTACTACTACTCATCCCAGCAGACACATCGTGATTACTACTACTCACCCCAACAGACACATCGTGATTACTACTACTCATCCCAGCAGACACATCGTGATTACTACTACTCATCCCAGCAGACACATCTTGATTACTACTACTCATCCCAGCAGACACATCGTGATTGCTACTACTCACCCCAACAGACACATCGTGATTACTACTACTCACCCCAACAGACACATCGTGATTACTACTACTCATCCCAGCAGACACATCTTGATTACTACTACTCATCCCAGCAGACACATCGTGATTACTACTACTCACCCCAACAGACACATCATGATTACTACTACTCATCCCAGCAGACACATCGTGATTACTACTACTCATCCCAGCAGACACATCATGATTACTACTACTCACCCCAACAGACACATCGTGATTACTACTACTCATCCCAGCAGACACATCGTGATTACTACTACTCATCCCAGCAGACACATCGTAAGTACTACTACTCATCCCAGCAGACACATCGCGATTACTACTACTCATCCCAGCAGACACATCGTTATTACTACTACCCATCCCAGCAGACACATCGTGAGTACTACTACTCATCCCAGCAGACACATCGTGATTACTACTACTCATCCCAGCAGACACATCATGATTACTACTACTCATCCCAGCAGACACATCGTTATTACTACTACTCATCCCAGCAGACACATGGTGAGTACTACTACTCATCCCAGCAGACACATCGTGATTACTACTACTCATCCCAGCAGACACATCATGATTACTACTACTCATCCCAGCAGACACATCGTGATTACTACTACTCATCCCAGCAGACACATCATGATTACTACTACTCACCCCAACAGACACATCGTGATTACTACTACTCATCCCAGCAGACACATCGTGATTACTACTACTCATCCCAGCAGACACATCGTAAGTACTACTACTCATCCCAGCAGACACATCGTGATTACTACTACTCATCCCAGCAGACACATCGTGATTACTACTACCCATCCCAGCAGACACATCGTGAGTACTACTACTCATCCCAGCAGACACATCGTGATTACTACTACTCATCCCAGCAGACACATCGTGATTACTACTACTCACCCCAACAGACACATCGTGATTACTACTACTCATCCCAGCAGACACATCGTGATTACTACTACTCACCCCAACAGACACATCGTGATTACTACTACTCATCCCAGCAGACACATCTTGATTACTACTACTCATCCCAGCAGACACATCGTGATTGCTACTACTCACCCCAACAGACACATCGTGATTACTACTACTCACCCCAACAGACACATCGTGATTACTACTACTCATCCCAGCAGACACATCTTGATTACTACTACTCATCCCAGCAGACACATCGTGATTGCTACTACTCACCTCAACAGACACATCGTGATTACTACTACTCATCCCAGCAGACACATCTTGATTACTACTACTCATCCCAGCAGACACATCGTGATTACTACTACTCATCCCAGCAGACACATCGTGATTACTACTACTCATCCCAGCAGACACATCGTGATTACTACTACTCATCCCAGCAGACACATCGTGATTACTACTACTCATCCCAGCAGACACATCGTGATTACTACTACTCATCCCAGCAGACACATCGTGATTACTACTACTCATCCCAGCAGACACATCGTGATTACTACTACTCATCCCAGCAGACACATCGTGATTACTACTACTCATCCCAGCAGACACATCGTGATTACTACTACTCATCCCAGCAGACACATCGTGATTACTACTACTCATCCCAGCAGACACATCGTGAGTACTACTACCGTACCGAGTCGACATTACGTGCGGACAATATGCGATTTACTATCGGACACGGGCAATATTTGCACTTCTGCTACTCTCCTGCTGGTATTCCCCTCTGCGACCCCAATGTTTACTCGGTTGCGTTGTGGTGTAGATACTGTTGTTTGTTTCTAATTTTATTACAATTACGTTAATAAGGTCATTTTATTAAGACCTGAAAGTTTAATAAATACGAGTGTACTATAGTGAATGTAGCCTAGTAATTGTACTTATTGGTACTCTCAATACCTTTAAATATTTAAGGTTTTAGTAATAAATGCAATAAATTATTTTAATTAAAAAAAAACCCACGAAACATCAGAACTGAAAGTCTTTTTGTTATTGATTAAGTGGAAAGTCCTACAAAGAAAAATATTGCTTTTATTAGAGTAAGGGAACAGAAATTCGTTCTTTCTCTGTAAATAACTGATCTGTTGACTGGAGTTTCTTACAGTGCGTACGGGAGAACTAATATTTATTTAGGGATATATTTTAACCACAGATTTTCCCTTCTTTTCTCTCGACGCCAGATGTTCCTCAAGAAAAACACATCCGACTTTCTTTAAAATAAAAACGCCCTGATGACAAAATAAACACATTTCCATTAAATTCAACATAATGAAAAAGTGAGCAAAAAATACAAGGAGAAGAGACAATGCATTAATGTCGCGCATCCACTTCCTCGCCCCTCGTGAAACTTCCCCCATATTACAATTTTACACATTCCGCCTAAGAGCTTTCCTTAATACACCGCGAAAACTACCTTGTTTTACCTCGTTTAGCTTTTTGTAATCTGCTTTGAACTTTTCTTCACAGATTAGCTAAGGGTGTGTTTGTTAACGTTTTCACTTCTTTTTAAAATTTCAGTAGAAATTTCAAACTTTTTCGAAAGTAGCTCATAGGCTCTATTGTAAATGCATACAAGAATATTTTAATTTCAAGTAATTAAGTATTTTAAAAATAAGTCAATTTGCATTGTATACTGGAGATATCTGATATTGTGTTATGCTGTAGATAAACTGTTTAGTTAAATTGCAATTTTAAAAAAAATCCAAAGTGTTAAAAGCGGTTAATGAGTGACATTTGTAAATAGCTTACATATTTAAAATATAAGAAATGCCCTAAACATTTTAAATCCTAAACCTATAATCAAATAAATTGAGCCGTGATTACGTCTAATAAAGTAGAAGTTAATGTTATACCACCTAACCTAACTTAACCTAACCTAACGTAAGCATCTATATATAATTTTTGTAATTTTTGAAATTACAACAGATAGCCGGATTTATACCATAGCTGATATTTCCATACAAGTAAAACACTCCATTCTCTTTATGAGATTAATTAAGATAAAGCGCGCAAACATCTCATAAAATGATATAACTCTTCATTTGGTCAAAGTTCAAGTCACGTGATTCTAATTCTTATATTTGAAAGCTCCCTAGTAATAGTGTACCTTTCCTAAGGTAAACTCCTCCAGTTTCCCATTATTATCGTAAATGTAATTGGAATAAGTTGTTAAAATTCTTATCCAGAAGATAAGACAGAGGATAATTAACAGTCAGGAGAAGATTTCATTCAGTGATAACATGGTTAAGTGGTAAGCTACATCACTTACTCGTGTATAAAATTCGACAAAGCTTTGACCTTTTGAAATACAAACATTGATATTTAACATGAGTATGAAATTTTTATGAGTTTATATGACAATCGATTCCACACTCGGTAAAATATATTTAATACATTTTAATTTAATTTTACTTATTTCTTTTTAATGAAAACCTCCCCAGACACAACATACTTCTATCAACTAGATTTAGTCACTGCGCAGACGCAGATCCCTTATCTATCCTTTGACGTGCGTTTAAACTCATGATAGTTGCCATAATACGCATGCAATTCGTGCATAAACGGCTTTAATTATTTATTTATAAATTAATAATTTAAAATATGTATACCCGGGTCAAAAGGCGATTGCAATATAACTATCAGAACGATAATTAACAATACGGATCAGGTAGACTATTTCAATGAAAGACGAAAATTGCTCTCTTAAATCTCATTGAGTAATAGAGTTATGTAAAATATATTGCAAAAGGCATTGGAAAAGCACCATGCTTCTATTACACTGACATAAACAAGTGAGAAATCATTTTAAAAAATGCAAATATTATTTTGTCTTTTTTTTAATAACTGTATGAAGCTACTGTGGCGTAATGTTTATTTTTAAATAAATAAAACCTCTAAACCACAAGTAACATTTATTTAAACCTTCGATTGCCCAGCAATCATCTTCAGAGGTATTTAAAAAATACAACTGTTGTATTTTTTAAATACCTCTGAAGATGATTGCTGGGCAATCGAAATGTACATAAGGTTTAAATAAATGTTACTTGTGGTTTAGAGGTTTTATTTTTTTTAATGTTACGTATTGTTTAGATTCTATAACTATAAAGGTGATTAAAAACGTTTTATATAATAAATTAAAATTATTTTTAAAAACAATATTTGAAAATGCAACGAAGTATTATATTTAGAACAATAACACCAGTTAATATCTGAGTTTGAATAAATTACTCCTAAATTTTATTTTTGAACTCCTTACATAATATAATAATTTTATATATTTTTATCGAATTAATATTATAGTGTTTTTTTTTTTTGAAAACTGTAGCTCAAAAAATACGAACAAAGCTACAAGCAGATAAGTAGTTCATTTGAAACTATTTTAAAGTAGTTAGTTTGGTTAGTTTAAAGCTGTAGTTGAGCTGAGTAAAGGCGTATTACTAAAGCGTTGTCACCGTGTTATCCTGCAGGATACCCAAAGGTTCCTGTGTATCTCTCCACAACAGTTCCCTCTTTAATTTCATAATTTCACGCTCGGAGGACTTTGAATAGGGACTCTCGGTGTAAGGCAAAGCAAGGATCAGCGAGCAGCAAATTTGTGGGTAGGCTGCGAGATTACGTGAAAGTTAGGCTTGCGGCATTTATTGAAATTAGGAAACTTTGTATGGAGTGCAGTACATAGTTATACGAAAGTAAAGTCAGAAAGAATTTTATCGACGACGTCGTATAGTCAGTGTGTTTGTAAACAAAAACTGGATTTTTTATCTTTTGTTAACAGCCAATTTCATAACAAAATCCATTTACATGTATTTCATTTAAAAATCTGAATTAAAACTACGAAAAACAAGTCATTCAAAGAAGAATAGCATAGCGTTTGAATACACTATCTATGGAATACGCTATATATATCATATAATATTGTATTTATGAGAGAAAATCTCTGCGTTTAACTACACTGGCTATAACATAAGCCATGTATGGTATATTATTATTATAATATTCATGAGAAAATCACATAGCGTTTAAATAGACTTATGCTATGGCATAAGCTATTAATAATATAATATTATATTATAATATAATATTCACTAGAGAATGGATGTTGCAAAGGGTTAGGGAATGAATGAGCCTTCACAGAGAGTTTGTAGGGATGTAGCTATCTAAAAGCATTTCTTCTTAGGAATAATGTTTACATAGATTCAAATCTAAAGTTTTCTCGCAACCCTATTACTTTTTGTAATTCTTTAACCTGATTTCCAAGAGAAATATCAACCATAAATCTGTACCTAAATTCATTTTTCATGGAAACTTTTATGCTCTTTAAATTTAGAATTAAATGAGACTTATAATTAGAGATGAATGAGCCTTCACAGAGAGTTTGTAGGGATGTAGCTATCTAAAAGCATTTCTTCTTAGGAATAATGTTTACATAGATTCAAATCTACAGTTTTCTCGCAACCCCATTACTTTTTGTAATTCTTTAACCTGATTTCCAAGAGAAATATCAACCATATATCTGTACCTAAATTCATTTTTCATGGAAACTTTTATGCTCTTTAAATTTAGAATTAAATGAGACTTATAATTAGAGATGAATGAGATTTATAAGACTTGAGCTTATAAATAGACAAAACCCCGAAGTCGAAATAAAAATAGTCTAAACAAACTTTTGATTGTTGTATCGTTCACTAGTTAATATCTTTTAATCAATTCTTTTGATTGAAACTCATAGCTTTTATCAACGATTTCGCTTACAGTAAACATGTGAAAATGTAATTCATTGTTAACGGTTTATGCACAGTACCTTTCGTGTTTTAATGTATTTTTGTCAACAAAATGATGTACTTTTTTTTAGTTAGTTTGTATCGTTGTTTTTATATGTAACTTGAGTTCCACCAACGTAACACGATATCCACTTCGTGACCAACTCTCGCGAAACTCCTTTCCCCGTTCTAAGTACCTCACGTTAGTAGTGAGTTCATGTGGGATGTAGCACCACACTCTCTCATACGGCAGTTTATTTCTGCACTCTTCAGATAGTGCGTCCACTATTCGTCCACCAGCAAGGATATTAGCTGAAACAATATAATATTCTGAGCACATTATTAAACTGGAAGCGATTTGCCGCTAGCCCTCGAAACAGAACAGCATAGTTCTCCTTCGGTTAGGTAAGGTAGCTCTGGTTCTAGATTCGAAATGTACAAATCTATTTACGAGTCCTTCAGTTATTGAAAATGCCGGTTCTTGTCCGAATAGTCTGTCTACGACACTCAAATCTAGCAACGTCTCAGTCAAATTACAATCTTATCAGTCTATAAACTAATTCGTCGTTTCTACAGCTAAGAACATTATCTTTGGTTTCAAGTGGCTTAAAAATTGTCGGAATATTCGGTAGAATTATTTGGTATTTTATAGAGTGGTAACTTTTAATCGCTTTTCTATAACATTATGTAAAGTATAGTACTTTCTTTTTAATTTCCCCCATGCATACTGTTACTTATTTCTGTTTTTATATTTTAGTTAAATCTTACTTTACTTAAAGTAATGTTAGTGTTAGTCAATCATTGAGAAAGACTATGTCATCACCGAAACCAGCGTGCAGAGTTGTTTAAGATAACTCTATAACATTTGTCGTTACTCTTACTAGCAAAGCAATATTTTACTATTCGCCTATACTATCATTCACAGATACTATCATTCACAGATACTATCATTCAAAGATACTATCATTCACAAAGATACTATCATTCACAAAGATACTATCATTCACAGATACTATCATTCACAGACACCATCATTCACAGATATTATCATTCACAGATACTATCATTCACAGATACTATCATTCAAAGATACTATCATTCACAAAGATACTATCATTCACAGATACTATCATTCACAGACACCATCATTCACAGATACTATTATTCACAGATACTATCATTCACAGATACTATCATTCACAGATACTATCATTCACAGATACTATCATTCACAGATACTATCATTCACAGATACTATCATTCACAGATACTATCATTCAGAGATACTATCATTCACAGATACTATTATTCACACATATTATTATTCATAGATACTATCATTCACAGATACTATCATTCACAGATACTATCATTCACAGATATTATCATTCACAGATACTATTATTCACAGATACTATCATTCACAGATACTATTATTCACAGATATTATTATTAAAAAATACTATCATTCACAGATACTATCATACACAGATACTATCATTCACAGATACTATCATTCACAGATACTATCATTCACAGATACTATCATTCACAGATACTATCATTCACAGATATTATCATTTACAGATAATATCATTCACAGATACTATCATTCACAGATATTATTATTCACAAATACTATCATTCACAGATACTATCATTCACAGATACTATCATTCACAGATACTATCATTCATAGATACTATCATTCACAGATACTATCAATCACAGGTACTATCATACACAGATATTATCATTCATAGATACTATCATTCACAGATACTATCATTCACAGATACTATCATTTACAGATACTATCATTCACAGATACTATCGTTCACATATACTAATTTCACACTATAATTATCACGTGAAATAACTAATTATACAACGCGTTCATGCTTGCAAATGCAGTCCGTTTCGAACAATTTATGTTCTCCCTGAAAATCTTTGGGTCGAATAAAACTCATGTGGTGTTGATGCTCGTATTTTCAGGAAAATATTTTCATCGCCAAGCTTATAAATATAGTATCAAGGGTGGAAAATATAACCTTCCCACCCCTAGTAGCGGTTGCATCTCTGGCCCTACTTTTAACACCAAGTTTATTTCGAAGTGAATGATTTAAGCAAAGAGGGTAGGCGTAGAAGTTATATTCGAGCCTCACTAAAAAGGCAGAACTGTTATTGACGATATGACGTATGTGTTGCTAAAATACTTTAAAAAACCGTCTGTTTTATCAATACATAATGTAGTTATGCAAGAAAGTTGTGTATTTATTGCAAGTAAATAATTAATTTATTTTACATTAAAAAGTATAAATAAATTGACGTATATTAAAAGTCATTAATATCTGATTCATCCAGTTAAACTCCGTGAAACTAAAGAGTTGTAAGATATTATTTTAATTCATTTTATTTTATTTATATATTTTTACTAACACATACAAGTCAAAGTAGCTAAATGAGTTAAACTCGGGCATAAACCTGTTCTATATGACCTCCGTTCAATTTGAGGCAACCCTCGTAATGTTCTTGAAGGTTTTGCATCGTTTTGATAAAGACATCTTGTTCCTCACTCGTTATACAAATGGGGACTTTTTCCTGTAGTTTGACGATGGTAGTAGGAGGGTGTTTTCGGAAAATCTTCTTTATCATTTCCCTGACGTAGATTCGGACACAGCAAAATCTCCTGGGGTCTCCTGTAATTCGACCAAATATAGCCCTATATAAATCATTCTGCTTCATTAGGTTCAATTTGAGTACTGTTTATTTTGGCACTTACGGTAAATAATAAAAGAGCTATCTACATCTGCACTTGCGATATATAATTTTAATATTCTGAATAGACATTTGTGTGAAGGATTTGTTTATTAAATGCTGAATAAATTCTGAATTTAATCAGCCTTTCAGCCCTTTCAACGTTTCTATTTTATTCGGTTACTCATTTCATTTTTTTAAAAAATAGTACTTTCCTGTAAATAAGAGCTTTGTACTGTTGTATTTATTCACTGTTACTCAAGAGGGAAAGAGAAAAACTAGCTTGAAAGCATTTAAACTCAGCTTAGTAACAGAATAAAACCGACAAACTAATTAACAGCACAATGTACTTTGGTAGATAAATAATTAATTTTCAAGTTACTAACAGTGAGGTAAAATGATCTAAAACTAAATATGAAATTAATTTGCTCTTCACAAAATGTTTGCTTGTGTTTAGGCTTAAGTTTGCCACATAAACCTCGCTTCGCGTAGTGCATTCATCGCGGTTGCTAATTAAATCGTCTCCATTATACAAGCTTTAACGCAACGTCTAGAGCAACAAAAACGCCGCTGAACTCAACTCCTCCAAATATATGTTGCATGATTTCGGTTTGCACGAAATCGTGATGATAAAGTCAAGACAAACCTTTTTAATAATACAAACAGATCATTATAGACAGAAAGTAAATCCCGTCCTTGTCTGGAATAATATTTTGATCCAAAATTAGGTTCCATTTGTATATAAGGGATTTCTGACAGATATTCATAGAAAATATTAACAAATACAGTGGGAAATTGTTTCTTAAAACGTTGACTGCTGTATCAAGTATATACTGTATATTGCTTACGAGGACAAAAATATTTTCAGAAAGAAGCGGAAGTTTAGTTGTTCATGATAATATTGTGCCCTATGAAAGATAAACTGCATAATAAAACTGTCTCACAAAAATATTCACAGACAAAATGTTTATGCATTTTTTTCAGTTCTCAAAAATATTTTTATATTCATCGAACAATTCGATAACCTTATTATACTAAAATGAAATTTGGGGGGATTGAAGGGCTCTGGAGGGGCTCAGAGTATGTGTGTGTGTGTGTGTGTGTGTTTGTGTTTGTGTTTGTGTGTGTGTCTGT